>OY744546.1:65746802-65774302 GCA_963556195.1 Sepiola atlantica
TCATCATCATCATCATCATCACCAACACCACCACCACCACCACCACCACCACCATCACCACCACCACCACCACCACCACCACCACCACCACCACCACCATCATCATCATCATCATCATCATCATCATCATCATCATCAACAAGTCACTAGGAGTTCTCACTCAGTACATCATCAGCAATTGTTAAATAACCGGTTTTTCTGGAGTCTAGGTAACAACAATATTCCTCAGATTTCAAGTACTCTTCACTTCTTTCTATTGCCATTCCAAATGAGTTTGCGTTATCTTCTGATAAACACTACCCCAGGACAAGTACATATACTATCATTTGATTCTAGTCCGAACGCCAAGAAAGTGCATTAGAGGCCATTCACTTTCTGGAGAGGGGGGGGGAGAGGATGATCTTACTATTTTCCAGTAACCTTAGATTGGATATTGAAAATAACTATTTTAGCTCTGTATATAATTCATGATTCTATTTCTTCACCCAATTACTTCAAATTTGAACAGTTTATTTGTAATTCGATTCCCACGCCGTTTCCTGCCAACTGGTAATTATGGACATCGGATACCTATCGAAATCAAATATCTGTTCAATACATCATATGTCAAATAATCACGTGTGTGTTTACGCCATCTTTAGCGACCGTATAGCATCTACTACCTATTAGATAAACCATTTACCTACGTTTTGAGAACAGTATACGTTTTAGCATTTATAACTTTTAATAGACCGCTGGCGTGTCAGACATCAATGTTTGATTCTTCGGCAGACTTTACTGACAAGCAAATTAAAAAAAATACAACATTTAAAAATACAAAGAAAAAGAAGTTATTAAAAAGTAAAAGCCGTGTTCGAAAATAAGCGTGTGTATCCATAGCTAAATGGTAAAATCGAAATATAGAAAATGTTAAAAATTATTTAATGACTCATATGACGCACGTGTCGGCTAATAAGATTTTTCCTTAATTAATAATATGAGAGATAGTGTTACTGCGTTTATCAATTAGTAAAAGAACTCTTTTAAGAATCTTTGTTTCTTTTAGATCTAGATAACTTGCGTTCTAACCTGTTTACTTTCTTGAAATAATTTAAAAAAGAAAACAAATGGTCGCTATAGATGAACATTACGTGCTTTTAAACGGAGCGTCCTTACGAATGATACTCCTATTGAACAACACCGTTTTCAATACTAATATCTATCGCTCAGTAATCTTATCCCATTGAGTGCTAAAATGAAAGTGATAACTTCTATTAGGCTTGTCATTGATGGTTGATGGGCATAGATCTACTTGTTCCGGCCTAAACTTGTTCTCTCTCACCTCGGGTTTCTTCACGCCTGGAAATGTCATGCAATTTTAAATTAATCAATAGTACATTCACCAGTTTGTTCGGATTCTTTCTCATCACGGCGGCAAGATTTCTTGCATTTATATATTTTTCCATTCTTACCGTTAATATTTTTCAATTTCAAAACATCGCAGACAGATGCAAGATTATCATGTAAAAAATATACTAGTAATAAATCAAGTGAGTTGGGGACATTTGTTGTGGCAGTCACTTTTGGTTTTTCTTGGAGATGTGGCACGGGGCTCAGTCCTGTTAGCTACATTAGTGCATTTATTTATGCTTCCATTCTTACCGTTTCAGCATTCTGTTAATATTGACAATTTCAAAACATCGTACGCAGATGAGAAATTATGAGGCAAATATAATAAATCAAGTGAGTTGGGGACATTTGTTGTGGCAGTCACCTTTGGCTTTTCTTGGAGATGTGGCACGGGGCTAAGTCCTGTTAGCTACATTAGTGCATTTATTTATGCTTCCATTCTTACCGTTTCAGCATTCTGTTAATATTGACAATTTCAAAACATCGTACGCAGATGAAAAATTATGAGGCAAATATAATAAATCAAGTGAGTTGGGGACATTTGTTGTGCCAGTCACCTTTGGCTTTTCTTGGAGATGTGGCACGGGGCTCAGTCCTGTTAGCTACATTAGTGCATTTATTTATGCTTCCATTCTTACTGTCTCAGCATTCTGTTAATATTGACAATTTCAAAACATCGTACGCAGATGAAAAATTATGAGGCAAATATAATAAATCAAGTGAGTTGGGGACATTTGTTGTGCCAGTCACCTTTGGCTTTTCTTGGAGATGTGGCACGGGGCTCAGTCCTGTTAGCTACATTAGTGCATTTATTTATGCTTCCATTCTTACTGTCTCAGCATTCTGTTAATATTGACAATTTCAAAACATCGTACGCAGATGAAAAATTATGAGGCAAATATAATAAATCAAGTGAGTTGGGGACATTTGTTGTGCCAGTCACCTTTGGCTTTTCTTGGAGATGTGGCACGGGACTCAGTCCTGTTAGCTACATTAGTGCATTTATTTATGCTTCCATTCTTACTGTCTCAGCATTCTGTTAATATTGACAATTTCAAAACATCGTACGCAGATGAAAAATTATGAGGCAAATATAATAAATCAAGTGAGTTGGGGACATTTGTTGTGGCAGTCACCTTTGGCTTTTCTTGGAGATGTGGCACGGGGCTCAGTCCTGTTAGCTACATTAGTGCATTTATTTATGCTTCCATTCTTACTGTCTCAGCATTCTGTTAATATTGACAATTTCAAAACATCGTACGCAGATGAAAAATTATGAGGCAAATATAATAAATCAAGTGAGTTGGGGACATTTGTTGTGCCAGTCACCTTTGGCTTTTCTTGGAGATGTGGCACGGGGCTCAGTCCTGTTAGCTACATTAGTGCATTTATTTATGCTTCCATTCTTACCGTTTCAGCATTCTGTTAAGATTGACAATTTCAAAACATCGTACGCAGATGAAAAATTATGAGGCAAATATAATAAATCAAGTGAGTTGGGGACATTTGTTGTGGCAGTTACCTTAGGCTTTTCTTGGAGATGTGGCACGGGGCTCAGTCCTGTTAGCTACATTAGTGCATTTATTTATGCTTCCATTCTTACCGTTTCAGCATTCTGTTAATATTGACAATTTCAAAACATCGTACGCAGATGAAAACCTATGATGCAAATATAATAAATCAAGTGAGTTGGGGACATTTGTTGTGGCAGTCACCTTTGGCTTTTCTTGGAGATGTGGCACGGGGCTCAGTCCTGTTAGCTACATTAGTGCATTTATTTATGCTTCCATTCTTACCGTTTCAGCATTCTGTTAATATTGACAATTTCAAAACATCGTACGCAGATGAAAACCTATGATGCAAATATAATAAATCAAGTGAGTTGGGGACATTTGTTGTGGCAGTCACCTTTGGCTTTTCTTGGAGATGTGGCACGGGGCTCAGTCCTGTTAGCTACATTAGTGCATTTATTTATGCTTCCATTCTTACCGTTTCAGCATTCTGTTAATATTGACAATTTCAAAACATCGTACGCAGATGAAAAATTATGAGGCAAATATAATAAATCAAGTGAGTTGGGGACATTTGTTGTGGCAGTCACCTTTGGCTTTTCTGTGAGATGTGGCACGGGGCTCAGTCCTGTTAGCTACATTAGTGCATTTATTTATGCTTCCATTCTTACCGTTTTAGCATTCTGTTAATATTGACAATTTCAAAACATCGTACGCAGATGAAAAATTATGAGGCAAATATAATAAATCAAACAAGTTGGCGACATTTGTTGGGAACTGTCAGTTTTACGACAGCCTCTTTCGTTTTTTTTCGTGGAGGCGTGGCACGGGAAAAAAAGTCCTGTTTTCATAAGTATGGCGTTTTCGCAGCTACCATCGATTGAAAACAATGGACACCAACTTGATATGGCCATCTGAACTGAGTCTAGAGTTCTTTTCAAAGAGATGTAGCTGTATAACGTGGTCATTGCTGGAAACACCCACAAATATAATCACAATCTGAGGGAACTTGGTTTTCATGATGCGGGGACGGTAGTCAAGCAGTTGTCATCCGTCTCATTTTGCAAGTGATCTTGAGGCGAAGTAGACAATTACCCGCTTGAAATGGTGTATGAAATTGTTTTAAGAGTTTTGTTGACATTCGTAAAGCGATTCTCTTGGGAATTATCGGCGGATTGTTGGCCTTCACGACTCTTGTACGAGGAGGAGCGCATTCGTCATAGTAGCCACTCCGACGACCAACGTACTCGGGGTCAGATTTTACGAGTAAAGGTCATAAGTACCGGATTCAAAGCGATGTGCGGATGAGATAATCCAATGATATTACGTCACCTGAGAACAGGGCGAGCAGAAATTATTAGATTTTAAAATCAGACTGTTTCCAAATTTCGTAGCCAACTTGCGAAAATGACTTACAAAACGACAACATTATTGAAAACCGCGCCGATCGGTCTGTTTGTATGTCTATCTGTTCTGTTTGCAAAGAGTCAATCAGTATCATCCTTCGGGTGCAATAGTGTTTAGTAATTAACTCCAAGTGCCGGAGTTCTTCTTTTACTTACTTAATTTTAATTAACGGTCAAATTCAAACGTAAACACCATATTCTGGTGGCCTTATCTCTATATATCTCTAGCACCTCCTTTCTCTCCCATCCCCTTCCTAGTTGAAAAAAGAATATTCTCTCCCTCGACCATAGACAGACCAGATCTAAAGCGAATAACTCGTATTTTAGTTCGAGTGCCACACGAAAGGTCGATGGAGAAATAGTTCTAAATGTAGACCACCTTCGGTTAGTTTTGTTCTTTGTCACTCCCAAAAGAATCAATATTACAAATACAATTCATGTATATCCTGTCAAAACCAATGCTGGAAAAGAATACACCAACTTTGTGTGCGTGTTCTTGTGTATTTTCTAACTTTTAGGTGAACACACCCACAAACACAAAAACAAAAACATCCCTTTACATAATATAGCGTCACAAGTAAATCGCTATGGTAATGGATTGCAGATCACCTTGTATAGATTTTCTTGTGAATGAGTACGGACACAATGACCTGCCTGTGTGTAAAAAAAAGCCAACGTACTCAGAGTGTACATTGCGCTGATCTGACATCGGGGTCAGATTTTACGAGTAAAGGTCATAAGTACCGGATTCAAAGCGATGTGCGGATGAGATAATCCTATGATATTACGTCACCTTAGAACAGGGCGAGAAGAAATTATTAGATTTTAAAATCAGACTGTTTCCAAATTTCGTAGCAAACGGTCACTTGCGAAAATGACTTACAAAACGACAAAATTATTGAAAACCGCGCCGATCGGTCTGTTTGTATGTCTATCAATGTGAAAAGAAATTTTTTAGAATATAATATAACCCGGATGTACCCTGAAGGGGGGAGAGGCAGTAGTCGGAAAGAGGAATAGTCATGCTAAAGAATTGTTCTTCCCGCGACCCACCCAACCGGGTCTGGTAAAAAAATTGAGTCTTTGGATGAAGCAAAGTCGTACAACTGACGCGGTTTCGTTGATGAGTTGACTTGTGACTCCGAAAGAACTTCTTAGAGTTGAAGTTCCTGCGACAACGTAACAGATTGTCCAATGGTGACGGCGGCACAGGAGAGGGTACACCGCCACCGATCGCCCCGAGGTATCAGATCAGATCAGCCACCTAAATAAGAAAAGGCAGAACCTAGATACAGGTGTTGCACCACCTCTCCTCCCTCAACCAAAAATGGCCTCGTCCAACTCTGCTTTGTTGGGTATATATCTCCCCATCCCCTGAAGGCCTCACCCACTCAATGGGCACGACCGCTTATATTATTTTTTTTACAAATGAATCTATCTATCTATCTATCTATCTATCTATCTATCTATCTATCTATCTATCATTTCTATCTATCTATCTATCTATCTTTTCCAGTCTATCTATCTATCTATCTATCTATCTATCTATCTATCTATCTATCTATCTATCTATCTATCTATCTATCTATCTATCCTATCATTTCTATCTATCTATCTATCTATCTATCTATCTATCTATCTATCTATCTATCTATCTATCTATCTTTTCCAGTCTATCTATCTATCTATCTATCTATCTATCTATCTATCTATCTATCTATCTATCTATCTATCTATCTATCTATCTCTAATTAAAAGAGGAATATAACTGTCTCTCTCCTTCATAACGAAATGTAATTGCTACATGTGCTACTTAATTCTATTTACCATAACGCAATGAAGAACTTATGTACACTGCGCGCGGGTTATGGACGAAGAATGAACACAGCGGCGGAAAGAAGTGACGACGATAAGACTGGTAGAAGCGACGAAGAAATAGACGCCACGAATTGAGGGAACAAGCGACAACAAGACCACAAAGGGAAATAACGTAACGGCGAAGTAAGTAGACGTCGAAAAGAAAGGAACTACGCAACGACGAAGAGGAAGGAATAGGAAACTAGGCAACACAATTTAAATTCCGAGGAAAACATTTTTTTAACATTATTATTATTATTATTATTATTATTATTATTATTATTATTATTATTATTATTATTATTATTACTATTATTATTATTACTATTATTATTACTATTACTATTATTATTATTATTACTATTTTTATTACTATTACTATTATTATTATTCCTATTACTATTACTATTATTATTATTATTATTATTATTATTATTATTATAACTATTATTATTACTATTATTATTATTATTATTACTATTATTATTATTATTATTACTACTATTATTATTACTATTACTATTATTATTATTATTATTATTACTATTACTATTACTATTATAATAATAACCCTTACTATTATTATTATTATTATTATTATTATTATTATTATTATTACTATTATTATTATTACTATTACTATTATTATTATTATTATTATTATTATTATTATTATTATTATTATTATTATTATTATTATTATTATTATTACTACTACTTGTATTCACTAAGAGTTCTCACGCAGGTCATCATCAGAAATTACTCACTGATAATAACCGATGGCGTTACTTTTAGAATCTGGATGACAACAAGTTTCCACCGATTTCCAGTACTCTCCACCATTTTCGATAACATTTAAAACTGATTTTGTGTTATCGCAACATCCGCTTAACATCGATTTCTCGTAGGCAACATCCATTGGTCTTTATTGGAATTTGGGTGGCAATAAGCCCCCCCCAGATCCCAATACTCTCAGACTCATCACGTGGGGTCTGGTTAGTACTCTCCATCCTCGGTGCTTCCATCCTCCTTGCCCCTTCATGATTATTATTATTATTATTATTATTATTATTATTATTATTATTGTTATTATTATGTAGAATTATTATTATTATAATAATAATAATTATTATTATTTTGTAGACGTATTATTATTATTATTATTATTATTAATAATATTATTATTATGTAGAAGTATTATTATTATTATTATTATTATTTTTATTATTATTATTTTTTGTTTTTAATTATTATTATCATTCATATCATTATTATGTAAGAGTAATATTATTATCATGTAGAAATATTATGATTTTTATTATTATTATATAGAATTATAATTTTTCATATTATTATTTAGAAGTATTACTATTTTTTATTGTACTTTTATTTTTTTATTTTCATATATGAGAATAATGAAAAATATTATAATACTTCTGTAAAAAAATATATTTGCCATCAGATGTGTATAAGTTTATGTCAATCCAATAAGTGCATAGAAAATTAACGATGTGGCTCAGGAAAGAGGGTCGCGGTTTTTCTAAATGCTCACAAAGACATTGAAAAATATCAGGGCGTGGTTGAATCAACATAGAGTTAGAGGTGGGAAGATGAATACAATTATAGCTAAAATGGAGATTGGCGACTTTTTCTATTTAATTATTAATTTTGACTAATCAGAACTATTAAAACATTATTTTATTTCAAACATAACTCAATCCCGGTACCGAGGATTGTTTTAGTATGTATTAAACGTATATAGAGAACTAAAAGTATAGCTGAACGTGAGATGGCTGACTTTTCCAGTTACCTTATCCTTTATGATTAATCAGAACAATTAAAACATATGTTTAAAAAAATATAACTCAATCCCAGAACTAAGTTATATTTTAGCATGTATTTGGTTCATTAAAATTTTATAGAAAAAATACTCTAGTGGAAACAAAAGTTCGTTAGCTCACAATTACTATGCTAATAGATGTTGAGATGCTTGGATATGTATTCACAGAAAGACGCGTCAGTCAGATACAAAGTTGATTACTAATGATTTATTACACGTTAATTATTGTCAATGACTGATGAATTATCAAAGCTAAATAGTAGTAAAACATTAACACTTTTCTATCGCGGAACTTCGGTTCTCGGCTATCGATTTAAGACCGGCAAAGTTTTAATAGAAACATCGCGTACATAAAATTACCTTTCATATTCAATAATTCATAATCATGTGGCAGCCAGATCGCATCAGCCGAGTTATCTAATTAATGAAAGGAACCCATCAAGTGAAATATTGATCATCTTAACAACATGAAGCGTTCAATCATGTTTTAGAATGTTTGTTAAAGGGTAACTTTCTTATAAGACTTTACACAGGTACGTTTTATGATTTACAGGGTTGCGAATGTTGGGTGTGATTGGCGTGGCGTCATTGGTGCAAGCGCGGACTGTCGGCTCGACGTTACGAGTTCAAGTTCTCTCAACGCTACTGAATCACTTACACTTATGTATTCTTTTGAGAAAGATAATGAATCCATATATCTTCTCTTCAGTGCTAAATCAAATAGTAGACTAAACTAAAGTCTTGGTTCCTCAACCTCAGTGACAAGTCTAACTTAAACTTTAATTTCATGACCGTCGACATATACAATTATTATCAGTCTATTTCTCCTATCCTACTGAACAAATCTTTAATCTTCGCTAACAATAACTCAGACATCACAGACTTAGAGATCAAACTAATAATTTTGTCCAGGAGATCCCTATTAGAATTTGACAATGAATTCTGGACTAGGAAGGATACCCCCAATAATTTCGATATCGCTATGGGAGCTTCGGACTCCGTCAAGGTTACTGCCCTTGTGGGATTGTACTTATTAAGAGCATAGAAATTTGACTTCGGACATTTACACGGTGGGCTATACAGGGACGATACACTTTTTGTTTCTAGGGAGAGATCGAGGCAATACAACAACACCATTAAACATCTATACAACTTCTTATAAAACTTCGGATTAACCATCACTATAGAACCTGAGAAAATAATATCTAATTTCCTTGACCTAACATTAGACCGTAACTCCCAATCTTTTAGCCACTACCACAAACCAAATTAACCCTCTTCTACGTACATTAGCCATCTAACCATCCAAAATATATCATTAATTCAATAGTCCCTTCAGTCTCTAATGGAATTTCAAAGTTATCTGCTAATAAATCTATCTTCGAACAAAATTCCAACTTCTACAATAACGCACTACTTAATTCGGGATACACTGATGAAATTAAATACGAAAATAATCCCTTTATCCAGAAGAACAAACCTCTAAATGTAATTACACACAAAATGACAATACAGGATAAACAACGGACTAATACTACACTACCCAAGAAAACCAAAACATATATGAATTAACCCACAAAAACTATCAATATTGACAAAATAGCTGACCCTCAAAAATATAGTAAAAGTTTAAGAATCAGAAGAAAGAATAGTATTTGGTTTAAACCACCCTATTATGCAAACAGACACCAACAGAAAAAATCCCCTCACCCTATAGCTCTCCACATCCCCAACTCACTGTACCAAACGACACCATGAATAACTCCTCTGACACTAACCAACAACCCCCGCTAACTAATAATAGATTGGATCTCACCCCTCCAATTATCTCATCTTCTCCACCTAATAATTCCAATTTAGCTTTGGTCCATAACTTGAACAAACCCAAAAAATTCCAGATACTATAAATAACACAACTACTATAATAACAACCCCATACAAAATACACACTTACATTGGGGTAAGTACCTTCCATAGCAAGACCCGAATCTCAAACCATATCTACTCTTTCAAACACAATACTAGCAATGCCACTAGCAACTCTTTATCCAATCTAATAAAAAGCCTTAACAGTAAACCCCCCCTACTCCTTACATTAAGCAATATTAAAACGGTCTAATTCCTACACTCCAGGATCCGCTTTCTGCCAACTATGTACATTAGAAACATTTATGATAGCTACATCAGCTAAAAGAAAAACAATGAACTCATATCAAATTGCAGGCACACGCGAACATTTAAATACTTAAATTCTATTACTTCATATGACACCCTTCCTCCCAGCCAATAACCCACTCTCTAACATTAGACTAATTTTTTAATTCTATAATTTCTTAATTTAAAAAAACTTTTAATTCTGAACTTTTCCGACCTTACAAATAACCATCCCAATAACATAATGTACACCTAATAACTATATTAACTCATACCACTTAACGTAACCGCTTTTACTTCAACATTATCATTCCTGTTCCCCTTTTTTTCAATCATTTGCTAACTTTCGTACACACTTATCCACTGCCTTTTTAATCTCCCTTGTATTCACTCAATCGACTCTGTATACGCTTCGCTCTACTGACAATATTTTTCTCATAGATTCCATTTCTCTCACCTATAAACTACGTTTCCTGGTGACTTTTGAAATGGTATATTTGCTCCCCCTTAAAATCTATTTATAATTTAAACACACTTGTGCTTAACTTAAGTTTACAAAATTCAACGCAACCCTACCCCATAATCCTTGTTACTAGAAATCAATTGTTGCAAGCAGACTAACGCTGTTCCAAATCCTAATTTCAGTTATAGATTAAAGTTTCTTATTTAGTCATGTATTTAATATTTAACCAACAGGGAATTCTTTAAAGTCTTTATGAATCAAACTCTGAAACACTAGTTTTTGTCAGAATTATTACATATTAAACACGGAAATTTCAGATTCCCATTCACTTAAACCCTAATTTCCCAACTGGAACCCTTTTAAATTTTCAAAATTATATATAAGTTCGTTCAAAATCCGTTTTACTTACGGATTCCCCCCTTTCAGAAATATTCACTCAATGACCTGAATTTATCTTCTACTTTTAGCTTAAAATAGTCCCACCCTAACTCGCACCGGCTTTATTGCTTACTAGCAATAAACAGTAACGAAGCAATCCCTTCCCCTCTCTTTTCCCAGCATCAGACATAGTTCATTTAACTAACCCTTTCACCCATTTTTAAAAGTTTTATCTTTATCCCTTCCCCCACTTCTTCATTTGGCCTCGTTTTCAACTAAAAGCTGTTGTTCTTTTTAGACTTGATCGAAGTCACTACTAAAATTCACGACTGCCTGTGTGTAATATACACAGTTCAACGTCAACTTCTGAAAAAACTACTCTCATTCTCGGTCAACGGAAGTATTTTAAAAATAGCCCGAATTCTCAAAATTGCTTCGGAATAAGTTACTTCTACTTACGATTGGATTTACTTAATTCTTGAACTTTTTCAATGCTACCTTCAGAGAAAACCCTTCTTTTCCATCTTTAAATATCCTTTGACTTGACACCTTATCAACGGAGATTTACAAACTGGACAGACCCCATATCTTTTTACACGCACTTTCTCACTATCGATTACTTAATATTTTTCAAATTTGGAATTTTGGCTCTTCAACTGCCAACTTATCTATCTATGTAATTCCTCTGATGATAAGATTTTAATCTTTGAAAAGCCTTGGCTTAAAGCAAGCAATAATAAACACTTTCACCGAGTAAACCTTGCATTGAACAATCGAAGTTAAAATAAATTTGTCATTCGTGCATATTTATCTCTCTTCTTTCATCTATCTTATATATATATATATATTTATATATATACATATTTATATACATATACATATTTATATGTATATATTTGTATTTATATATATATATTTATATATATATATATTTATATATATATATTCATATATATATTTATATTTATATATATATATTTATATATATATATTTATATTTATATATGTATTTATATATATATATATTTATATATATATTTATATACATATATATATATATTTATAATATATATATATTAAATTCATATATATATATATTTATATTTATATATATTTATACATATATTCATATATATATATATTTATATACATATATTTATATATGCATATATATATTTATATATATATATTTATACATATACTAATATATATATATTTATATACATATATTAATATATATATATTTATATACATATATTTATATATACATATATATATATATATATATATATGTTTATATATATATTTATATGCATATTTATATATATGTATTTATATACATATATTTATATATATACATATATATGTTTATATATATTTATACACATATTTATATATATGTATATATATATATAAATTTATATACATATTTATATATACATTAATATTTATATATATATATACATTTATATATCATGTATTTTTATGTGATTATTTTTATTGGTGATTGCAGCGTTTTTTTATTTTGCTTACTATTATTTCGATTGTCTCCCTTGCATTATTAGTCGCCCTTAACTTCATAGGACGTATTTTTCGTTAATATATATATTTTTATTTATTTTATACGTACATAAAAGTAATCTATGGACACGTGTTTCTGGCTCACAGCCGTCATCAGCCTTGCTAACTTATGTACGTATAAAATAAATAAAAAATATATATTAACGAAAAATACGTCTTATTAAGTTAAGGGCGATTAATAATGCAATTTTCTGGTGAGAAATTGAGTTTTACAAATGAGTCAGGAGTTTTGTAACGAGCTAGGCGGTCGACTTTCTCGGTGGGTCCTGAGTTGGGTTAGAAGCGGCTCGGACGGATCGAGTATGTAATTCGTTATAAGAACTGTATCTCTTGGAGATCCAGCAATAATGTCCCGGGCATCGTCGAATTTCCCAGCAGAAAGATTGAATGAATGAGGATCCGAAGCGAATGGAAAACTCCCCCACAGTGAATAAATGATTGAAACTCTCTGAAGAAAAAGCATCTCCGCGTTTCGCTTCTGCCTGCTTATAAGATTTGTCCACATGTTGTATAGCGTCAACATCGGCCACAGCCAAGGAGACACCACGAAACCGACGGTATCAATCGGCGATCACGGCGAACGAACATGTAAGGTAACTTCTTTTGTGTGTAACTGTGTTCAATGAGTGGGTGGACAGTTTAAAGGCTTAAACGTTGTCTGTTTAAAAATGCTATGTTTAAATGACTCTTAAAACATGTGTTTGCAATTGACTATTAAAACTGCCTATGAGAAGTGCCTTACAGAAACTGTATTATTAAAAAGAGTTCGAAACCGCTATTAATCCTCTCATGAACTTTTCGTGTGTTTCGGTCACTAGAGGATGTAATTCGAATTGTTCGAGTGGTTTCAGAGAACTGCCTCAGTCAGGCAGGATTAGTTATTAATAATAATTAAGTTCCCCCCTTGTTAAGAGGTTATGCAACATATACATATATGAATATATATATCAATATTTATATATATATGTTTATATAAATATATAAATATATGCATATATTAATGTATAAATATAAGTGAATATATTTATATATATATATTTTTTTTATATATATATTTATATATATTTATATATATTTATATATATATATTGATATATATATAGACATTTATATATATATATTTATATATATAATATATATAATATATGTATATGTATGTGTATGGATATATATATATATTTATATATAATATATATATTTATATATATATGTATATATATATATATATATATATATATATATAAATGATAATTTTATTTACACAGACATGTACAAAATCTGCGACACTGGCATGTCGATGTTATCGATCAACAGTTACTATAAACTGAGATCTCATCAGGCAGAGTTAGAATCCGATCTTAACCTCAGATCATATTTGGAGAGAATGAAATGGAGGGATAAAGAAAGAGACGAAGAAGAAAAGTAATTTAACATTTCAAAAATATGGGTCGTTAAAAAATTAAAAATCTAAAAAATCTAAAAACAAAAAACAAAAAATCTAAAAGGTCTAAAAAGTCTAAAATCTAAAATCTGAAACACACAGGACAAATAAATAAATAAATAAATATATAAAAATAAGGTGGAAAGAGAGGCATATAATGAAGGGAGAAGTGATAGGAAGGTAGACACATAACGGAAAAGAAGGAGAAGAAAAGAAAACGTTTGTTGATTCAGATCGAGAGAGAAGAGATAGGAAATAGAAAGTAGGAGGGGGGAGATGTACATGCACGAATCGAGTGTCAAAAAAGAAAACGACAGTTATTTTCAAGCAGAGCTTATAAATGTATTTTTCAAGTGAACTATAATATTGTGTATATGAGTGTATGTGTGCGTGCGGGCATACCGATCAGACGCGTGTAATTGGTGTGGCGGCCTGCCTTGTTTGGGGTGAACTATGATAAACACAAATAATAATAATATAACTGTCTCTCTCTCTCCCTCTCTCTTTCTCTCTCTCTCTCTCTCTCTCTCTATATATATATATATATATATATATGAAAAATTAATATAATATAACTGTATATATATATATTAACATTTTAATATAACTGTATATATATATATATATATATATTATAATATTATAAATGTATATATCTGGGAAATAAATATAATATAACCGTATATATATATATATATATATATATATATATATATATATATATATATATTAACATTTTCATATATATATATTATAATATTATATAACCGTATATATATATATATATATATATATATATATATTAACATTTTCATATAACTGTATATATATTATAATATTATAACTGTATATATCTGGGAAATGAATATAATATAACCGTATATATATATATATATATTTATATATTAACATTTTAATATAACTGTATATATATATATATATATATTATAATATCATAAATGTATATATCTGGGAAATAAATATAATATAACCGTATGTATATATATATATATATATATATATATATATATATATATATATATACATATATATACGTATATTAACATTTTAATATAACTGTATATATATATATATATTATAATATTATAAATGTATATATCTGGGAAATAAATATAATATAACCGTAGTATATATATATATATATATATATGTATATATATATTTATATATTAACATTTTAATATAACTGTATATATATATATATATATATATATATATATATATATATATATATATTATAATATTATAAATGTATATATCTGGGAAATAAATATAATATAACCGTAGTATATATATATATATATATATATATATATATATATATATATATATATATATATATATATATATATATATATATATATATATATGTATATGCCATAAATTGTGAATCAAAAGCAATTAGTTGAAGTAGAAAGTTGAGTTGACGCACGACAACCCAATGGGAGGGAGAAAACGAGTCTAATTTGATTACTAAAATGGAATGCACTTTCTGAATGATAAGCAGAGGAGTTTACGTGCACCAATGCGCTTAGTGTCAACTTAATCTTAATACGCCAACCCTATTATATTGTTGCCTTGTATTTTCACTAAAAGACCTTCGTAATGGTTCCTATTTTCTATTAAATAAAGTGTCTCTTCTGAAAATGTACATTTAATGCTCATATAATTGATTTTGCTTAAAAATAGACACGTCTTAAAAAAAGGCATTTATTGAAGAAAGGTCAAAACTGACTATTGTTTGCTACATTTTTTATGCCGTCACATTTTTTACATGAAGCAAAGTGGATTATTTCTATTATTTTATTGAAATTATAGCTTTCGAAAAAATATGAGCGCATGCTAATCGGTTTCTCCGATGCATTTTTTTCTTAGAAAAATTTGTGTTGTTTTCGTTTTTTCTATTTTGTTTTTACATTAGTTCCGGCTTAACCGCTTCTTTTTACACAGTCACTCACGAAAATAGTTGTGTCTTTATAAATGAAGCACGCATTCAAAAGGTACACTAAGGTTAACCGTAGTGTACCTAGAAAAAAACGTAACTTAAATGACCGAAGCTTCTTTGCTCCTTTGTTGGTTGGTGTTTCACTACTTTTCAACCATTATAAGGTCATCTCAAGTCAACCTTTTTCTAAGTACTTTTAATCTGTAGAACACAATACCACAGGAGTGATTCCACCTGACTCAAATATGGTCGAATTCAAGTCTAATTTTCTCATACGTAATCAAATCCTGCATTTATAATTCATTGTTTCCAATCCGCCCATAAGATTATTGATTTATAAAATCGGGGGACTTATGTTTTGAGGAATGTCCGTCCGTCCGTCCGTCCGTCCGTCCGTCCGTCCGTCCGGATTTTTCCTCCGCAATCATCCATTGAATTTCTCTCAAATTTTGCATGAAGTTGTAACTTTGGTAAGGTTAGAAAGTGACATTCTCCGATTTTTGAAAATATCTGGTTAGCTCCCCAGGAAGTCAAAAGGCCCGAAATAGCAAATAATGACATTTTCTGTCCCATAACTTTTCATCCATCCATTCAATTTCTCTGGAACTTGGCCAAAATGTGGAGGCTATTGTTCCTAATAGAAAATAAGTATCGCTGACCTTGGAAAAAATCGTGTTCGCGCATCCAGCGGGTCAAAAGCCCCCACAATGGCAAACATAACCCTTTTCTCTCATAACGTTTGATCCATCCATTCAATTTTTCTGAAAATGTAGAGGCAATGGTTGTGGATATAAAATGAGCATCCTTGATTTCAGAAAAATTCTGGTTCAGGGGGTGAAAGGGGGGGGGGGTAAAAAATGCCCCTAAATTGCCCAAATGTATTGCATTTTACACTCGCCACATCGCGTCACATACAGAGGGGGATCACGCACACGCGGCTTGTTCTACATAAAATCGACAACCTTATTGACCCTTAATGTAAGGTGGCTTTTAGGCGCGTTGACTAATTATTATATAGAGAGAGGAAATAAAAATATAAATAAATTTAACTTTTGAAATCTTCGAAAAATATTCAACGTATAAAATAATAAAAGAACTAAATTGTAGAACATCGAAGTATCGTGACGTAATTGGGGTGTTCTTCAATCTTCACAGTCCGTCCACTTCTTTGTCGAAACCCCCTTGTCTTATTTTTATGGTCGCAGTGATGATGCTGAAGCTTCTATTATCTCCATATCTTCTTCTTCGCTGTCTTCTTCTTCTTCTTCTACTTCTACTTCTTCTTCTTCTTCTTCTTCTTCTTCTTCTTCTTCTTCTTCTTCTTCTTCTTCTCAATAACTTTTCGTAAACTTCATGAATAAAAAAAAGCATCGCACATTTAGTTGGGTTTAAAAAAATCACTTTGCATGTTTATTTTTCTATTTATATTATACATGTATACTGATAAAATATTCTGCACCCCTTCTCCCACGGGAATAGAGACATCTATCAAAAAACCGGCTTCTCTCTCTCTCTCTCTCTCTCTCTCTCTATCAATTAATTCAAAAGCAGAATACGTTGTATGCTCATTTACCACGTCATATTAGCTGCTTCCTGTCTATGTGACGTCACTGCGGGGGTTTGTCGCTCCCATGCGCCTTCTAGTTAAAAAGTGCCAACATACTTTATTTTAACATTACGTAGGACTTACAATTCTAACACTACTCTTACCACCTGCATCTACATATAATTACAGTATATTTGTTCAATCAAAAGAGAGTGACGCCAACAACGCGTAACATATACAAAATTGTTTGTGCAGAAATACTTTTGCGGATGCAGGTTTCATTGTTATAATGGTGCACAATATAGGCTCTAGAAGATCCATATTCCAGGCTTACCATCCCCGTAAAGCCGGCAACATATATTAAAGTATATGATTTAGAGGTTTAGAGAATGTGGGGTGTATCCATTACTTCACTCTGACTGGAATTGGTAATGCCTGTAAGACTACCATTTACGGAGTGAATAGATTTAGTCCTGATTATTGTTAAATATTCAAGCCGTGTGTACAGAAAAAAATCATGTTGACAAAAAAGGATGCACTTGGCGATTGTCAAAAGATACGATAATTATTGGGAGTCTAGATGTCGGGATTTGATGTTTTGAATCACGTGATCAGAAGTGAATAGTTATATCTCTATGCTGACGATTCCCGATTAAAGGACAAAACGTATACTACATAGATAACAAACAAAACAAAAATTATATATATATATATATATATATGCGTTGGAATACGCCTAACTGAAAACAGGAAGAATATTGTTTTCCTTGAAATGGCCGCTTTTATTTGATTCCTGTCCGTGGACAACAGACCTGAGTGAAATCGCCGTCGTTGGATTTTTATACAGATTCCTTTGGATTTACCAATATTTCTGAGCCCTACGTTTTTTGGATTTCGTTATTGGTGATTCCCATGCCCGTTTGAACTTTTTGGAAGGTTTTTTTATAGAAGTTTTTCTGATTTTTTTAATTTTTAATTTTAAAAGAAAACTTTTTCAAATTTGGAACTTTGAAAGTCCTACCCTGTCAACTTATCAATCATAATTTTTCCTCTGATTATAAGATTTTAATCTTTGAAAAGCCTGGTTTAAGGAAAGAAAGAGATGAAAAATAAATGTTTTTATTAACTAAACTACTCCTTGTTTTGAACAATTGAAAATACCGATTTGCTTCCATTTGCAGGTCTTATTAATTTTCATTGACGTACCATATATATATATATATATATATATATATATATATATATATATATATATATATATATATATATATATATATATATAAAGAAATAGAGATAGAAAAGGGAGTCAGATAGAGAGAGTGGCTTTGATTGGGTGGACCGTTGGCTGAATGTTTCGATCAATTAGTCAGTAGGTCAGTCTTTGTGTGACCAATATATTTAACAGGATTATGAAATCGTTCTGTGAATTATTATGTACATAATTCAAGATGAAAAATGTATGACACATAATTACACTGGGTAACGTATAGAGACAGGTGGTCAGTCAATACTTATATGATAGAGTTATACCTTCGCCGTACAAATCGCAAAAAAAAAAATACAAGAAGTTCTACAAATTGTTTACAGGTGGATGATATCCATCTATAATCAGTTCCGTTGCATATAATTTAGATTTACAATTTTTGGGCTTTATTTCAGTGAGTGCTATTATGTCTGGTTTTAAATTGTCTACACTCTGTTCAAGATCAGTCATTTTGGTTGTAATCACATCAATATTTGTTGATAGGATCTTTAGCTCGTTCTTAGTAAATCCATTTTACATAGGGGAAACTTTTCTGTTTATTGTCTTTTGGCTTGGATGATGGCCCCACCCTTGTATTGCAGTGCCCTTTCTCTGGCATAGACAATTTTCCCTCTGTTGATGAAAATATCCTTCTCACCTTTGTTTCTCCTTTCGTTAAGTTCTTTCCTCAGGTGGTACTGCTCTTTTCTCTGCATTTTTGTGAGATCTGGTCCGATAAATACTTCGCAGAAGACTTCATTTCTTTCAGTGATCTAGAGTTCTTGAGTATTTGTTTCTTGACGTGTGTGTTTTCCAAAGTCACCTTGGTGATTCTCACCTTGTCCTTCACTTTCTTTCCAATCCTGGAGCACTTTTCCATTACATCATTTTCTTTTACTCCTAGACCAGGAAGGACGGGGGATTTGTGTGTATGTTTCCAAGCTATATATGATGGAGGTTTTTAATCTTGAGACTGAGAATTTGCACAGTTTCCGAGAGTCAGTTTGGGTAAACATCAAAGTAGGAAGAAATAAGGTTGTATTGTTTGGGTGCATATACAGAAGCCCATCAAGTGCCGGCACAAATAATAGAAAGTTAGAAGCATTATTGAAGGCAGTCTCAGATAGGAACTTTCAGAATCTTATCATAGTTGGTGATTTCAACTACCACCAAGTAAACTGGGACACAAGTGTTGCGACAGACAGGGAGGAATCAGAATGTGACCAGTTCTTGGAGTGTTTGAAGGACAGTTTCCTTATTCAGCACATTGACCAACCCACCAGATACCGTAGAACTCAAAGACCATCAATTCTTGACTTGGTATTTACAAACGAAGAAGATATGGTAAAAGAGACCAAGTACCTTCCACCGATAGGAAATAGTGACCACTGTACTCTGATATTTGACTATATTTGCCACCAAGAATTTATCACAAGCACTACAAAGAAGTACAAGTATGATTAAGGTGACTATGATGGAATGCGCAGTTCTATTGAAAATGTAAATTGGAAACAGGAGTTGGAGAACAACAACACGCAAGAATCGTGGAATGTTTTTACTAACATTATCAGTGATGCAATAGAAAAACACATTCCAGTTCAATCATCGGGTGGAGGAAAAAAACAAGAAACGCCAAATATATATTGACAGAGCAGCCATGAAACAAGCAAAAGCAAAACAAAAAGTTGGCAAAAGTTCACAGAATCACAGGATCTGCATGATTATGAGCAATAGTGTAAGACCAGAAATAAACTGCGAAACTACACCAGAGGTCTCAGGATGTCTTTCGAGGACTCACTGGCCTATGAGGCGAAGACAAATCCAAAGGCATTCTGGAAATACACAAAATCAAAGACCACAGTGAAGAGTGCGGTTAGCGATTTAAAAGATTGCAATGGTAACATGCACTCTGACGACGAATCTAAGGCTGACGTCCTGAATGATTTCTTCTGCAGTGTCTTCACACAAGAAAATCTGGAAAACATGCCCACAATTACAGACAAATGCAATGTCGAGCTATCTACCATAAACGTGACAGAGAAAGATATTGAGAAACAATTGAGTAAGCTTAAAGTCAGTAAGTCATCCGGACCAGATGGACTGCACCCAAGAGTCATTAAGGAGATTGCCTCCCACATCACTAAACCCCTCTTGACATTCTTTAGTAGGTCTGTGGAATCAGGAGAACTACCAAGTCAATGGAAACAAGGTCAGATTACACCTATTTTCAAAAAGGGGGATAGAAATATGTCAGGCAACTACCGACCAGTGAGTTTAACTTCAGTACTGTGCAAAGTATTGGAAAGCATAATAAGGGAGAAGTTAATGACACATTTCGTCAGCAACAACTTATTCTGTGATGAACAACATGGATTTGTTCCAGGTAGATCCTGTATGACGCAACTAATAACTTGCCTTGATGAGTGGACCGAAGTGCTGGATCGAGGGGACCCTGTAGACGTCGTCTACTTGTACTTCAAAAAAGCCTTCGACACAGTGCCGCTCAAGAGGCTGGTGGCCAAAATTGAGAGCTATGGTATTTAAGGCAAAGCTAAGACATGGATAAGCAGCTTCCTACAGAACCGCATCCAACGCGTATCTGTAAATGGCCACGTATCCAACTGGGCTGATGTCACCAGTGGGATTCCCCAGGGAAGCGTTCTCGGGCCGGTACTCTTTGTTATATTCATCAATGACCTTCCAGATGCTATCAATATTGTTGTGCATATATATATATATATATATATATATATATATATATATATATATATATATATATATGATAAAAATTGAAATAGTATTCCAAACGTAATGTGAATGAAAGAAGGAGACACTAAATTATCAGTAAAATCATCAACATTTCGTCTTCATCAAGAAAAGACTTCCTCAGGATGGTTTAAGAGAAAATAAAAAAGTTATAAACACAAGTACATTACTTGGAAATAGTCTGTATGTATAGAATGTAAAAATATATTTATGATCATCTTCTGGGAGAAACATGGTCGACTAAAATAAAAATGTGTAACATGATTTTACTGATAATTTAGTTTCTCCTTCTTTTATTCACACACACACACACACACACACACACACACACACACACACACACACACACACACACACACACACATATATATATATACATGTATATATATGCACACACATTCACACACAAATGAATATATATATATATATATATATATATATATATATATGTGTGTGTGTGTGTGTGTGTGTGAGTTGCATTATAGCTTACAGCGTCATTATTAGATTTATTATCAATGTTGGCGGTTTCTTCAACATTGTGCCTTATATTTTCATGTCTTTTTATATTATTTTCCTGATTCTATCACACATGGATTTTTCAGCACCTCTAACTATTAGTATACTGTCATCTCTGTATAGACCTATACCATTAATATCAATGTATCTGTTGAGTGGATATAATATGCATAAGTCATTCAAATCAGATGCCTCCTCAGAGTTCAATGAACCCATTATATCGTTCATTATTTGTTAATGTCTTTCCTTTGGGACAGAGCATAAGGTTTCGTATCTGTTTTTCTTTACTGAGAATATTTTCTGCAAATCAATATCATATAATGGACACGTCTTTTCAGCAGAGATATTCATACGAAATAAGAAACTTTTGTTAATGTATATATGTATATTTTATTTGTTATAGAAATACGTGCTCAAATAAGCCACTCGGCACGTTCACCCTATTATATACTGTCTCGCTTTTCACTTCCTCTTAACCTTTCTCTTATATATATATACAGGGTGTTTCAAAAGTCTTGGGAACATAACGATTTTTAATAACTCAAAAACTATTAGGAGTTGAAAAATGAAATTGGTACCGTTGGAAAGGTTAAAGTTTCAAGTTTTGTGGGGAATCTTCAAAGTTGCTCAATATGAGCAGCATTCGTCACACGGCAGACATCTAGTCGATAGTCCATTTCCTGCCAAACGCGTTCCAGCATCTTGACGTCAATGGTTCCCACAACTGCCGTTACTCGAGCCTTTAGTTCGTCAATATCTCTTGGAAGGGGCGGCACATAGACTTGTTGCTTGACAAAGCCCCAAAGGAAAAAGTCACACGGGGTAAGATCTGGAGACCTAGGAGGCCAGGGCATGAGAACGTCATCACCTCGCCCAGATCTCCCAATCCATCTACCAGGCAGCCTTGTGTTAAGAAACTGCCTTACTCTAAGACTCCAGTGTGGTGGTGCACCATCTTGTTGAAAAATGAAGTCATCAGATTCTGCTTGTTCCAACTGAGCCATTAACCAGTCTTTCAGCATGTTGAGATAGGATTCACCAGTGATAGTTGCCTCTTCAAAGAAGAACGGTCCATAGACACCTTTCTTAGAAAATGGCACAAAACACGTTCACTTTTGGTAAATCTCGCTCGTGCTCAAGAAGTTCATGAGGATTCTCAGTACCCCATATGCGAGTGTTATGCTTGTTAACTTTGCCATTCAGATGGAAGGTCGCCTCATCGCTAAAAACAAGCCGGTCATCAAAGCCGTTATCTTCCAACTTCTCTTGCATTGCAATGCAAAAGTCACGGCGAAGTGGCTTATCAGTGTCCTTCAACTTTTGGACCAACTTGAGCTTGTAAGGTACTATTTGCAGTCGTTTCCTTAAGACACGCCAGACAGTTGCTGGAGCAAGCTGAAGTTCCCTGCTGGCTCTTCTCACTGATTTATGGGGGCTCCGCTGAAAGGCTGTCCGAACTTGCTCAACTGCATCTTCTGAAGTTGAAGGGCGACCTGTTCGCTTACTTGGACACAAACACCCATCTTTCACAAATTTAGCATGCCATCTGACAATGGATTTCCTTTCAGGGGCTTCTTTTTTAAATTTCCTGCGAAATGCACGCTGAACACATGTCCACGATTCAGTCTTTGCAAATTGGAGGACGCAAAATGCCTTGTCTTGTTTAGAGAACGCCATTACTGCACCTGGAAAGATAACACGAAAATCATTAGTATGACCAAAAACTTGATTAAGCAAGCTTTAAAATGGCACCAATTTCATTTTTCTACCTGGAATAGTTCATGAGATATACGCATTTGTAATGTTCCCAAGACTTTTGAAACACCCTGTATATATATATATATATATATATATATATATATATATATATATATATATATATATATATATATATATATATATATAGCCTGAAAATTCTCACCGGGGATGAAACGCGGGAGCCTATGTGCAGCTTAATTTTCATAAATATATTTTCATAGCATACTACATAGCTCTACTTACTTATCGAGCACTGTTGAAGTAAATACTGAAAATTGATACATAAAAAAGTATATCTCCTTATAAAATTTTATGTGAATACATGAAATACTAATATTATATATATATATATATATATATATATATATATATATATATATATATATATATATATATATATATGTGTGTGTGTGTGTATCGAGGCAGCATTTTTTTCTTTAGGACACGTATTATTAAAAATAACCGATAAATTTTGTCTGGTTATTTTGGTATTGATCCTTTCAATTTTCCGGATTAAAATCTTAATCTCGGAAGGAAATTGGCTGATGAAACTGCCGTAATGTACATGTTGGTCCAGAGTACTTTCTGACCCGACTGGGTCCATCGTCAGTGGAATAATGACAAACAGGTAAAGACCTGGAGTGAGATTTATAATTAATTATAGCGGGAAAAATTTAAATATGAAACTATGTTTATTAGGTATTATAAGCATTTAAGTATATATATATTAAGTATATTATATTGCGTGAATTCACTTATTATGTGGTTTACTGTTTCGCCTCTCTGTCCACACATTCTGCATTTACTGTTTCTCTAGGTTTTATCTATTTTCGCTTTAATGTAGTCAGTCCTAATCACATTGTTCTGTGCCGGTGTTAGTAGAGATTCCGTTTCTCCGTCCAGGTGTCCTTTTCTTAGCTATAGCCAGGAATGTTGGTTGGTGTCTTCTCTGGTCATTCTTATGTAACGTCCATGTAGCTGTTTTTCTTCCAACTTGTATTTTCTTGGCTTTTTGTTTCTGTTACAGTTCTTCCCGCGTTGGTCCCGTGGTGTCTCTTATTGCGGTCACTGGTCTTTCCGTGTTATGAGAATGCGCGTGTTTACTAACACCGATGAAGCATTATTTTTGACGGTGAATGTTCATTAGATTATCTATATATTAATACGATAGCGCGTGTGTTCGTGTGTCACGCTTCCGGCAAAAGCTCTGCGCATGCGTGCCGCACCTAGATTTTGAAAAACATTCAACTCGCCTAATTTTAGATACATTTTCAAGTATTTCCCTTTGGCGCAACGGTTAGCAACGTAGTATTTTTGACTTCGGCCCGACTGGTTTATAGTTCGATCCCAACCAACCTCTAAGAGTTTTTCTACATTTCGAGGGGAAGGGGAAGAGAGGTATAGAGGGGACGACCGGGATAACACATATTAATACAATAGCGTGTGTGATTTTGTGTGTCATGCTTACATCAAAAACAACGACCTTCCGAATCTTTGTATGCTACTCATGAATTGGCTTGGCCTTTTGGCTAAGATCAAAGTGTAGTATCTGTTCCGATGGATACTGCACTCCATAGACTGGTATTGTCTTGGCCTTCGAGGCTTGATTTGGGCTGCCCAGGCAATTTTTAATGGCCAGAGTGCTCACCTTCTCGAGCGCTGGCTTTTCAAACCCCACTTTCCCGACCCGACCTTGGGTCACATCTTACTTGTGGGAGTACGATAAAACTGGCCTTGTGCCTAACTCATGGAGAGGAGTGAATAAATATTCATGAATTGGAGCCACATTTAATTTAATCGAAAACATTTACAAAGGTTTAGTCGTCGAAATATTACCTTCACTAGAAATATTGTATATAAAGAAGTTTTGTAAATTGTTTCATGTATTGTTCATTTTTAAAAATAAATATACAAGTCCAAATCGTTTCATATTTTATTCAAACATGTATAGGTTAGGAACAAGATAATTATTGAAAAAAACATTTCGTGTAATTTACACGGGTCCCGCTAGTTAATATTATTCTCTGAAAATAGAACGTTGTATTTAAATAACAATTTCACATAATTTTCATCTGTAAATGTAGCAAACATCATCATGCTCCTTTAGCCTTCGTCTACTATTGTATGGTCGCTTACGTTTAAATGAAAGCACACAGTTATAGAGAATTGTGGAACGTTTGTCAAATAGTAAATACGTTGCTCGAAATTGAAATAAATTACTTACATACACTATAAATACATTAAACTATATTTATATTTATTATAATCGAATTATCCAAAACGTGTACGGAATGATTTTCTGCACGGAAAGAGTATTGCTAATTTCCCATGACAGATAAGTTATTACTTTGGGTTCATGGACGGCGTAACACTTATAATTCATACATTTATAAAATTCTAAGCGTGTTTTTCCCACCAATCGTGATGACGTCATAGCAATGTATATCGATTTAAAATATCGATAAATAACTACATCAACATCTAAGTGATATCATGTTTTTTTTTCCTTTCTTTGTTTTTGGGAACAACATTTACAATAAGAGTAAAATAAATGTTAACATCGTAATACGTGTAGATATTGAATAGTTTTATTTGGATCCAGGTTAACTTATGATATAATTGAATACAATATGAGAACCATTAATTATAGATAATAAAGTAGAACACAATTAATATATATATATATATATATATATATATATATATATATATAAATTAGGAAAGTTCATTTTTATAAAGCATCTTATGTAAGTTAATATAAATATAGAGGCTAACAAGCCTTCAAAAACCATGTATTAGATGCGAGTAATTAAATCAAAAGAAAAATAAAAATATTTCGAAACATTTAATAAAATATTTCGAAATACCTTCCGTTTTTTTTGTTTTTTTTCTTGATTTTTTTTTTTTGGCTAATATTTCGCTTGACAAAAACAAGCTTCATCAAGATGAAGAAAAAAAAAAACGGAAGGTATTTCGAAATATTTTATTAAATGTTTCGAAATATTTTTCTTTTTCTTTTGATTTAATTACTCGCATCTAATACATGGTTTTTGAAGGCTTGTTAGCCTCTATATTTATATATATATATATATATATATATATATATATATATATATAATCCCCGCTTATTGACTTCTGTAGGTCAGCTTGCTAATAAGCCCGCTGAATTTGGCATTTAGACTTTGATTTATTTTCCCATTTCTACGGCAATGCGTGTTGGCGGCAACGGTTAGCGCACCGACTACTGAGTCATGGATGACTTTGGTATTAAGGTTTGAGTCGTCCTCTCATACTGATAGGTCAATTTGATAATAAGTATGTCCGCTTGTAAAGACATAAATAGACTATAATTCTCTTTTGATTATTTAGGTTGACCTCATAGTTTTAGGGGTTCAGACATCAATGAAAATGTTGACTTGGGTGTGAGGTTCAAATCGTGTGACCGGCTGAACAATTACACTCCACACTGACCATTCCCGAAAATGGATGAAACGCATGTCCATGTGGACAAGAAATTTAAATTATTTATCATAATACTGTAAATATATATATATATATATATATATATATATATATGTGTGTGTGTGTGTGTGTGTGTGTGTGTGTGTATGCTGTCTCATCCCATACAACGATTGCAGGACTGGCGTGAAACACAAGTACATATGGGTTTATTTTTAAAATAATA
>OY744546.1:65779302-65789302 GCA_963556195.1 Sepiola atlantica
TTCTCTCTTGTCCCAATTTAATTACCTCCCCAAAATGGGCAGAGTTTAACAAAAAGCCAGTTTTTCATATGAGAAGTTATCCAGAACGAGACACTCGTGATAAGACAAAAATCAAAATTTTTCCAGTTAAGAAGGATAGCTATTCCTCTGAGCTGAGATATAAAAGAAACTACAATTTGGATTATTTATTTGGCAAAATGTTATACATTTAAACAAAGTGTACACAAGGCTATTAAAAGTGTATGAAGTGGTGTTAATTTACTGTCTATATTACTCTTAACAGGCACCAAAATACCACATTTACTCTAGTGTATATGCTACTAAAATTATCAGCAACTGTTTGAACTAAACTTTATGTATATATACACATTATATATATATATATATATATTATATATTATATATATATATATATATATATATATATATATATATATATATATATATATACATATTCTCGGAAGTTTCTCAACCATTAAATATATATAAAGAAAAAAAACCCAAAAAACAAAAAGTTTTAGTCCCAAGCTGTTCGGTGGAAAATCACCTATGTAAGTCAATTTACTTTTTGCAGTTACTATATTAGTTTGCTTCCAAGAATTAACGCTAGTTTTAACATTATTTAAGGGATCATCAGTTGTTTAACATAAAAACTGTTTCGAGAATATATATATATATATATATATATATATACATATTTTAGTTTGTAGTAATAAATTAAAAGTGTTCGTTTATTTGATAATATAAACATAATATTTATTATCTTTTTAATAATGTTACAGTAAATCAGAAAGCATCCATATTTTACCATAAGATTCACTCCACGAGAAGACTAAGATTGAAATATACTTTTTTATTTAGTGCTAAGATAAAATATGAGAAGCTCTTAGATCAAATATGTCCGAAGATAAGCACAGCGCGATTTGATTACAAATAGAGACAAACTAAATGAAACACTATTTTTGAAAAATACTTGTAGAAAGTCGAAACTGTATGAGATATAACGTAGTGCATTTGTAAGGATTGTGAAGGAAGTCAAAGCTGTATGAGATACAACGTAGTGCATTTGTAATGATTATTAAGAAAGTCAAAGGTGTATGAAATACAACGTAGTGCATTTGTAAGGATTATTAAGAAAGTCGAAGCTGTATGAAATACAACGTAGAGCCCTTGTAAGGATTGTGAAGACAGTCAAAGCTGTATGAAATACAACGTAGAGCCCTTGTAAGGATTGTGAAGACAGTCAAAGCTGTACGAAATACAACGTAGAGCATTTGTAAAGATTGTGAAGAAGTCGAAGCTGTATGAAATACAACGTAGAGCATTTGTAAAGATTGTAAAGAAAGTCGAAGCTGTATGAAATACAACGTAAAGCATTTGTAAAGATTGTAAAGAAAGTCGAAGCTGTACGAAATACAACGTAGAGCATTTGTAAAGATTGTGAAGAAAGTCAAAGCTGTATGAAATACAACGTAAAGCATTTGTAAAGATTGTAAAGAAAGTCGAAGCTGTACGAAATACAACGTAGAGCATTTGTAAGGATTGTGAAGAAAGTCAAAGCTGTGTGAAATACCACGTAGAGCACTTTTAAAGATTGTGAAGAAAGTCGAAGCTGTATTTAATACAACGTAGAGCACTTTTAAAGATTGTGAAGAAAGTCGAAGCTGTGTGAAATACCACGTAGAGCATTTGTAAAGATTGTGAAGAAAGTCAAAGCTGTATAAAATACAACGTAGAGCACTTTTAAAGATTGTGAAGAAAGTCGAAGCTGTGTGAAATACCACGTAGAGCATTTGTAAAGATTGTGAAGAAAGTCGAAGCTGTATAAAATACAACGTAGAGCATTTGTAAAGATTGTGAAGAAAGTCGAAGCTGTGAAAAATACAACGTAGACCACTTGTAAAGATTGTGAAGAAAGTCGAAGCTGTGTGAAATACAACGTAGACCACTTGTAAAGATTGTGAAGAAAGTCGAAGCTGTGTGAAATACAACGTAGAGCATTTGTAAAGATTGTGAAGAAAGTCAAAGCTGTATAAAATACAACGTAGAGCACTTTTAAAGATTGTGAAGAAAGTCGAAGCTGTATTTAATACAACGTAGAGCACTTTTAAAGATGGTGAAGAAAGTCGAAGCTGTATGAAATACAACGTAGAGCATTTGTAAATATTGTGAAGAAAGTCGAAGCTGTATGAAATACAACATAGTGCATTTGTAAGGATTGTGAAGAAAGTCGAAGCTGTATGAAATACAATGTAGAGCACTTGTAAATATTGTGAAGAAAGTCGAAGCTGTATGAAATACAACATAGTGCATTTGTAAGGATTGTGAAGAAAGTCGAAGCTGTATGAAATACAATGTAGAGCACTTGTAAATATTGTGAAGAAAGTCGAAGCTGTATGAAATACAACATAGTGCATTTGTAAGGATTGTGAAGAAAGTCGAAGCTGTATGAAATACAATGTAGAGCACTTGTAAATATTGTGAAGAAAGTCGAAGCTGTATGAAATACAACATAGTGCATTTGTAAGGATTGTGAAGAAAGTCGAAGCTGTATGAAATACAATGTAGAGCACTTGTAAATATTGTGAAGAAAGTCGAAGCTGTATGAAATACAACATAGTGCATTTGTAAGGATTGTGAAGAAAGTCGAAGCTGTATGAAATACAATGTAGAGCACTTGTAAATATTGTGAAGAAAGTCGAAGCTGTATGAAATACAACATAGTGCATTTGTAAGGATTGTGAAGAAAGTCGAAGCTGTATGAAATACAATGTAGAGCACTTGTAAATATTGTGAAGAAAGTCGAAGCTGTATGAAATACAACATAGTGCATTTGTAAGGATTGTGAAGAAAGTCGAAGCTGTATGAAATACAATGTAGAGCACTTGTAAATATTGTGAAGAAAGTCGAAGCTGTATGAAATACAACATAGTGCATTTGTAAGGATTGTGAAGAAAGTCGAAGCTGTATGAAATACAATGTAGAGCACTTGTAAATATTGTGAAGAAAGTCGAAGCTGTATGAAATACAACATAGTGCATTTGTAAGGATTGTGAAGAAAGTCGAAGCTGTATGAAATACAATGTAGAGCACTTGTAAATATTGTGAAGAAAGTCGAAGCTGTATGAAATACAACATAGTGCATTTGTAAGGATTGTGAAGAAAGTCGAAGCTGTATGAAATACAATGTAGAGCACTTGTAAATATTGTGAAGAAAGTCGAAGCTGTATGAAATACAACATAGTGCATTTGTAAGGATTGTGAAGAAAGTCGAAGCTGTATGAAATACAATGTAGAGCACTTGTAAATATTGTGAAGAAAGTCGAAGCTGTATGAAATACAACATAGTGCATTTGTAAGGATTGTGAAGAAAGTCGAAGCTGTATGAAATACAATGTAGAGCACTTGTAAATATTGTGAAGAAAGTCGAAGCTGTATGAAATACAACATAGTGCATTTGTAAGGATTGTGAAGAAAGTCGAAGCTGTATGAAATACAATGTAGAGCACTTGTAAATATTGTGAAGAAAGTCGAAGCTGTATGAAATACAACATAGTGCATTTGTAAGGATTGTGAAGAAAGTCGAAGCTGTATGAAATACAATGTAGAGCACTTGTAAATATTGTGAAGAAAGTCGAAGCTGTATGAAATACAACATAGTGCATTTGTAAGGATTGTGAAGAAAGTCGAAGCTGTATGAAATACAATGTAGAGCACTTGTAAATATTGTGAAGAAAGTCGAAGCTGTATGAAATACAACATAGTGCATTTGTAAGGATTGTGAAGAAAGTCGAAGCTGTATGAAATACAATGTAGAGCACTTGTAAATATTGTGAAGAAAGTCGAAGCTGTATGAAATACAACATAGTGCATTTGTAAGGATTGTGAAGAAAGTCGAAGCTGTATGAAATACAATGTAGAGCACTTGTAAATATTGTGAAGAAAGTCGAAGCTGTATGAAATACAACATAGTGCATTTGTAAGGATTGTGAAGAAAGTCGAAGCTGTGTGAAATACAATGTAGAGCACTTGTAAAGATTCTGAAGAATGAGCACAAAACTACGGCACTCAAAATAACAGCAGAGCTGAACAATTATCTGGATAATCTTGTTTTAACAAAAATTGTCTGCCGAGATCATCAGAAGGCTGGATTTCATGGGAGGGCTTCCACGTGTTTCCATTATTTTGTCAGACCCCGTGTGTGTGTGTGTGTGTGTGTGTGTCTGTGTGTGTGTGTGTGCGTGTATATGTGTGTGTAAGACGCTCATCTTTATTCAATACGAACGTTTACATGACCGTTATTGTTACATATGACGCGTATTTAACAAACATCGGCCGAACAGCCACTCGCCAGTTTCATGCGAGCGCTTGCTATCCGTCCTATTGTTGGACATTTCGTCTTAGTTGCTTACAAACTGAAATCAAATCTTAGTTTCTGAATAAACGCGTTTTAAATTATTTATAACATAACTAACGGATTGAATATTTCATTCGAAACGACAGGCAGCTAGCGTAAGGACAGAACTGAATCGCCTAGAGGGTGGATGATCGCCGTGCGCTTTTGCGCAAACTTATTAAAAAAGCAACCGACTGTGCCGGCCAAACTCATGTCGCGGAAGCCGGCATCTCTAGACGCTAACGAGATTTAGTATGTCTCTTTTTTTTTGCTGGTTTTGACATTCGAAAGGGACCGATACAACTGCTGTGCAAAATATCCGTGTGCACCGAGTAGGTGGACATCCGTACAATGACAAAATCATGCGACGTAAATTAATTGAAAAAAACATTAAAAACATGTATATTGTTTTGACAAACATATTTCGTTTTATTATAAGTTATTCTTTTGCTTATAATCTACAACTTATCAAGGCAAAAAGCCACTCGGGGACAAGGATTAATTCGATGGATTGAGTTAAGCTATGAACAATATTATGAGAGGATTGAAAATGGTGAACGGAGTTAAACATCATTTTATTACGTATGGGAACGCTTCATAATCGTATTATATACATCTTTTGACAACGAGTTACTGGAGTCACCACTTCTTAAGGCTAAAAGACATTCGAGGATAGAGTTTAATACGATTGGTTCATTTTCAGTTGAGCGATGAAAATATTATTAGAGGATTGAAAATAAGGAACAGAGTTAACAATTTTTATTACGTATAAGAACGGTTTATGATAAGTTTTACATTAGATGTACAGTCCTCTGTGTTGTTGCCTACAGGGAATCAGTCTTGTGGTATTGTGTTCTGCAGGTGTGAAAGTAGTTAATCGAAGTTCCGTTTGATGCTAAGCCGACGAAGGAAGAAAGGAATACTCCTTTCACTAGTTGCAGTAGGACGGAGTTTAGCTGGGAATGTCTTACAAGGAAACACTAGAGATTGGAGGACAGCCAATCGCTTTTGTTATATCTCTCTGCGTAACAGACACTATGTTCCATATATCAGATGTATTACGTCATCCAATTACAATTTTTTTTTTACAGAAGTCGGTCCAGACAAGGCATGAAGCAACTTGATGTTATGGGCTAAAAAAATACTACTTCAAGGTACAAAAAAAACTAGCCAACGATAAGTGTTATATTAGGTGGATTGATTGCGACTCAGAAAACAGCAATTTTTCCCCATTTGTCAGGAAAATCACTAATGGAATGTGAGGACTAAATGACAAAATAAAGGAAAGCGAGAGTAACAAGGGTGCTTAAAGTAAACTCACGGTCCACTTTCTACTCTTTTATACTACATAATAACATTAAAACCTAAAACATTACATTTTTTATTATCTTACGAGTTGAGAAATGTTTGTGGTGTTTATACGTAATCTTTGAAAACAATAATAAGCTATTGGTACTCACTTACAAATGTTGTATATATATATATATATATATATATATATATATATATATATATATGTATATATATATATATATATATATATATATATATAAATATATATATATATTTATGTATATGTATATATATATATATTTATGTATATGTATATATATATATATATATATATATATATATATATATATATATATATATATATATATATATAATTTAGTACTAACAAACAAAAACTCCATAAATTAGAAGCTCTATATATAAAAACCAAACCCTAATTAATAGAATTAACTTTAATATCAGTAATAATATTTAAAAATGTTTATAGCTCCAAATATAGGTACGTACTTAGTACATAATTCCCGCCAAAAACCTTCTATAAATACTAACACATAGTCTATACCTGATTAACCCCATTCCCTCGGAGATGGAGTCCGATGGGTCCGAAAGTACTTGGGAGACAAATCCAAACTATGGCAAATTCATCAGCCAATTCCCTTCCGAAACTAAGATCTCGATTCGGACTATTGAAAGGATGTACCACAAGATATCAAGACATGAGTTGTCTTTAATATTCAACAATACCTGCCTGCAAGAGAAGATGCTGCCTATATATATATATATATATATATATATATATATATATATATATATATATATATATATCTGGTCAAACACCTCCCTCCCCCTCTTCCTCCACTCCCTCTCCGCCATCCACTTTACCCCTGCTCACCCCCCACCTCTTTCTCTTACCACCAGCAACAGTAGTCCTTGCTCACCCCATCCTTCCATTTTTTCCCCACTCATTTTCTTCAACATTCATTTTTATTCTCCAACAAGTACGGACGTCCACCCAGTAGTGGCCATTATTTTCATTTTATTTTTCCTCCCAATATGTCTACCCTATATGTATCTGTACTTGCATGACATTTTCTCTCTATATTATCATCCTGATGAAGTCTTATAAATAAAGACGAAACGTTGATGTACACATAAAAAACATCCATTTTTTGGTTTTCCTTTTTTATTTTCCCATCACGTCGGATTACCTTCATCCTTCTCTTCCCATATTATACTATTATGGTACCTGGTGTCGGTCGGGAAAATGGATAACAAATTAAAAACGTAATAAAACGTGCTTAACATCTGAATGTTCAAAACTTTTCGTCTCTTTACCTCGCCATCCGAATGCCTCCTAATTCACTCTCTCACTGGCTACTGGTTCTTTGTAATAAAAATGAAAAAAATAAAGAAAGATATAGAAAACTGACCGACAGCTTTTTACTATAACCAGATCGTGGTCAAATGGGATCCAATAATGTAAGTACATCTTTTATAATTTCTAACTTTAATGGACACACACACAAAAACATATTTAGAAATTTTCTTTGATATATGATAAACTAAGTTTTACTGTTATCATCTAGTAATGCAGCCTCGGTACTCTCGCTTCCCTTATTTTGTCCTTTAGTCCTCACATGACATGAGCGATGTTTCTGACAAAGGGGGAAGAATTGCCGTTTTCTGTATCTATCCCTTTATTAATCATCGTTGGATAGTTTTTCTACCATGATGTAGTAGTTTTTTTAGCTCTTTACATGAAGTGGCGTCATGCCTTGTCTAGAGCGATTTCCATAAAAATAAAATTCACGACTTCATCGAAAATGTCCGAGCTTTGAAAAGCGCTAAATAACCCCCTTCACATTATTAAGAATCGCTTCCTAAATATACTAAATATATTCGTGTTGACACACCGGTTTTCGTCAAATCACTGAAGTTAAGCGACATGGAGCCTGGCCAGCACAAGGTGGGTAACTCTTTGGGAATGCTAGGCGCAGTATGCGATCTTCCTATTATCAGCTGGAGGCCGCTTGTGAGTTTCATATTCTTTGTAAACTTCCCCCTTTCTAGGCCTGATATCACGTTAGTGATTAGCGGTTCGTCGTTTTTTTTTCATTCTTAATAAATAATTAGTATTTAGAAACGCATTTTTAACACAGGGAAGTGAAAAATTAACGTTTTTCTAGCGTCGGCAATTTCCGTAAAATTACAAACTACGACGTAATATAAACACTACTGAAAAATTGCATTAAAACATATATTGCATTTTGAAATGGCAGAACAAAAAGTACCATTCCATACCAAAGGTCTTTGAATAAAAATCGCTAATTGTTGACCCGTTTCAAATAAATTATGATCCTGTTGACCCCCAAACGAAGGAATATTACAAATTATATGTCCATATTCTGTCCGTGGCAATGCTGATACAACTAATATATCAGATGTATGGGTGTGTCTTCTGTAATCTCTGACCTCTAAGTGGACACAAACAAGCACAAAAACAGACAACTCTTCTTTTAATAATAGATGAGCGGCTTTGTTTGATTGATGACGAGCGATCGATATATCTGAAACCAGGGTCATAGAAAACTATAAACACAACCTCCTCAGTATTCCGTCTTCAACGGGGAAGCTTCAAGTGGCACGTAATTTACCTGGTCGGCCCTATTTTAGGCAAGTTTCATTCAAAGTATTTGTATATTGTTTTTTTTTTTTACTCTTTGCTTTTTACTTATATTCGCCCAATACAAGGCACGTTGCAACTGGGACGTAAGGGGCTTCTGTGAATTAGGGCTATATTTATAGGACCATCCTAAGTGGGGAGTAATTTACTCCTCTCCAGGAGTTAGGCACAAGGCCAGTTTTTATCCTACTCCCACAAGTAAGATGTGACCCAAGCTCGGGTCGGAAAGTGGGGGTTGAAAATCCAGCGCCCGAGAGGTGAGCACTCTGACCATTAAAAATTGCCTGGGCAGCCCCGTCGGCATTCCCCGGTAGGGGCGCCTCAAGCAGTAAGCAATTAACTTACTCCTCCCCAAAGAGGGGAGGCAAAGCCTGGGAGGGTGGACCTCCTAGAACTGCACAGGGCAATCCCATAGACCGGCGTAAATCAAGCCCCGAAGGCCAAGACAATACCGATCTATGAAGTGCAGTATCCATCGAAACAGATACTACACTTTGATCTCGACCAAAAGGCCGAGCATACCCAACATTGCTTTCTAGCATCTGATGGGTTCTACAGTCATAAGGTGTGGTCTTGCTGCTTGTCGGTTTATTGGGGGGGGGGTATTAATACCAAGGAAAAAGAACTGCGACAATTTCGTCGAATCAAATTTCATTGAACTACTAGTAATACAAGCAAACGGATGCAACATTGCAGCGATGTGACAGAGGATAGAGCTTGGTAAACAGTGTGGGACCTATTACAAAAATCTCTTTTTGGACCCTGTCTTAGACGGAGAGACCTGTGATTGGTACATCAGCCCAAATGTGGCAACAATACTCCATGCATTGGCAGATAGTTGCTTTGTGGATATATAGGATAATGGCAGGTGAAAGAAGTGTTCTAGCCTAGTAAAGGGAGGCTACCTTCTTTGTAGCAGACTTGTCACTATCTTCTATTTTGTGCAATTTTCATTGAAAGAATTTGTGTATCGGTTTTTATCAGAAATCAATTTCGAAAGGTGGAAATTATCTGAAATCAGTTATTCTACTAAAGATCAGTTAATCAACCTCGTTTTTCTCTTGATATTTTTCCTTTATACTTTATTCACGTAAAATGCATGCTAAAATATTCCTCGGTTTAAAAATTGAGTTATGCTTGAAAAATAAACCCTTTGAATTTTAATTGTTCTCATGAGCCGAAATTGCAATGAACTCATCGAATGACTTATCTCTTACTCAATCTGTATTTATTACACCTTCCCATCCTCCTTCAATATATGTTGAAATAAATACCCCATCTCAAATGTTTGCTAATTCACTCATTTTAGACATGAATTGTTCAAAAATTGAATTCCGTGGTCCCGTCGGCATAACTGTTTTCATGAATAAAAACTATGCATTATAATGTAATTTTAATACATTAAACTCTTCTAGTTTTTAATGAATTAATTTATGAAACAAATGCCATTCGTTTTATTTGTTTATAAGAATATAAAGCTGATCATTACTTCTCTAAGAAGACAAGATACATTTTATCTTTAAAAACGATTTAAGACAAATGAATAAAGAAAAGACATTTCCGTTGTATATAATTAAAGAAAATTGCTGGCAATGACAATTACTTTAAGAGAAAACGAAGAAATATGT
>OY744546.1:65791802-65856802 GCA_963556195.1 Sepiola atlantica
GGGAGACTTGTTGTCACTCAGACTCCAGGAAATATCACTGGTTGTTGTCGGTGAGCAATCACTGACTATGATCTGTGTGAGAACTCCTAGTGAGTACAAATAATAATAATAATAATAATAATAATAATAATAATAATGGTAATAATAATAATAATAATAATAATAATAATAATAATATTAATAATAATAATAATAATAATAATAATGATAATGCGAAAACCAACCTGCATTAACTGCGAACGGTAACCAGTCACATGGAAGTTACAATATGATAGAAGCAAAACCACAGGTAGAACACCACAGTACGAACCAAGGAACATAAACTGCAAGTAATACTATAAGCTGCCTACTCCCCTCCAAAAATAATAGCACCGACTTCGGCTGACACCACACACAATAGTCGTAGAGGGTTAAGGAGAATGGGAAGTCCGAGAAGGGAGAGCACTAACCAGACCTCCACTGGAAGATTGCGGAGAGTACTGGGACCTTGGGGAGGCGTATTCCCACCCAAATCCCAGGGGAGACCAATGGTCATTACCACCGAGAAATCAATGGCAGGCGGCTGTTTCAATACCGCAAAGTCACTTACGGTGATGATCGAAAAGAGGTAGCAAGTACTTGAAATTGGTGAGGCTTGTTGTCACCCATACTTTAGGGAACACCACCGTTATTGTCGGTGAGCAATCACTGACGATGACTTGTGTTATAACTCCTAGTGAGTAGAGCTAATAATACTATAATATAGAAAAAGGGGGCACATTTGTAGTTATGTCACAATAATATCTTAACAAATAGTTCATTATTTATGAATTTTCGAATGGGATCAAAGGTGAATCAGTAGTGGAAAGTAGTTGTTACCCAATGGTTCACGGATGCATCAAGTGATATGTTAATTTCAATTTATATTCGTAATAAACCATTTATATATGGTAACTTACTAATGTATAGAGTTCGTCTTTAAATGAGATATTTAACCTTTGTATGAGACTGGAATTGACACATAAACACGAGAGAGATCAGCAGAATTTCTGATAAATCAGAGATCAACATATTCTGACATCTGACGATCATGGATTCAAGTCGTTGATCTATACAATAACATTGTGTTATGAAAGTCGATACCATAGAAACTCTATTATAATGAGATCTATGAGTTGATGAAGTAAAGTTTCAGGATATTAGACTTCTAAGACAGTGTTTATTGTATCATGTGTAGGGACCTCGTAAGCTTCTGTATAAACTTCTGATAATCAGCAATTTATTTGTTGTACTATGTTCGGGATGATGTGTATAAGCAAAATAGATTATTGCCATTTGAAACCACTGTCTTTCCATCGTGACAAGTAAGTGGAAATAGGAGCTACTTTAACCATTGTATACAATTACGTCCGCAAAAAACAAGACACATTATCAATTGACAACTAAAAAGCTCCCAGCACGATTCATCAAAATATTCTAGTTAAAAATAACCCCTTTCTTACTAAATGATATTTCCTATACGATACTAGAGCGTTGACACAACAGAATGCTAAATAAAACAGCGAGTTTTCAAATCACGTACGAGAGAGTACAATGTTAAAATCAACAGCGAACTTCCAAACTACGTCCGACAGCAGAATCGCGCAAACAACAGCAAGCCTATATAAAGGTCATGCCAACATAAATCTTTCAGAATGTTTTAAACGAGTTAAGTGGAAAACAAAAAGCAGGTAGGGAGTTCCAGAGTCTAGCAGCACGAGGAAAGAACCTTTTGGAGTAGAAAGATCTCCGGCATCTAGGGACCTCCACAGTGAATGGATGGGATTTGGCAGATTGCCGGGTTGGTCTAGTGAATTTGCGTCGTGGAGGCACAGGAGCAGCAAGTTCCTCAGAGCACAGTCCATTGAAGTACTTGTAAAATAAGCACAAGGAAGCAACAATGCGGCGGTGGAATAGGGTCTGGAGCTTGGTTGATAGTGAGGGACCTATAAAGTTGGCGACTCTTTTTTGGACCTTGTCCACGAGGGAGAGACTAGTGGATGATGCACCAACCCATATGTGGCAACAATACTTCATGCATGGGCGGATGGTGGTTTTGTAGAGATATAGAATACTGTCAGGTGTGAGAAGTTTACTAGCACGGTAGAGGTTGTCCACCTTCTTTGCACCAGTCCTGGCAATGTCTTCAATGTATTTGTTCCTATTCATGTTATCTGTGAAAGTTAGGCCGAGGAGTTTGAATGATGACCTCCCAGGTAGGGTGTTATTTGCCATGACAATCAGTGGTCGAAAAGGTTTCCTGTAGTTATTGAAGGAAAGTAGCTTTGTCTTTGCGACATTAAAAGTTACCATCCATTTCTTCCCCAATCCACTACAGACTGGAGGTCATTTTCTATGGATTCAGCCCTTGCCTCAGATATGTGCGCGTCAGTTTTGCCCACATGACGAGAGAAGAGCGTGGTGCCGTCAGCAAATATTCCTATCTCAGTCTCAATTTTATCAGCGAGGTAATTTATGAAAATCAGGAACAGTAGAGGTCCCAGGATGGATCCTTGGGGTACACCAGCATTTATGTCATGTTGCTTAGATGGACGGCCATCGAGGACAACCTGGATCTTTCTTTAATTAGGGTTAGGGTTTGAGTTAGAGAAAGTATTATACGTTAGGTTTCAGCAAAAAAGTAATTTGTGGATCAAATATAAACTTTTGAAGCAATTATTAATGACGTTGATTATTTAACTTTGGATACTTTGTGAGAAATAGTGTGTACAAACACACACACACACACACACACACACACACACATATATATATATATATATATATATATATATATATATTTCTGGAAACATTCACTTTTAATTTCCCTTTTTAGGTTGTCGTCAGAAAAGTTCCACACATTGGCACTTGTCGACAAACTAAGCGTCTTCCAACTATTTTAACTGTCTTTTTTGCTCTTTTCTCGACAATACTTTGTGTGGTATTCACCCTAGACAGGCATCCAGTTTCTTACCGAAAGAGGAGCTTTCTAAGGAAAATATCAAATTCACATGATGTCTCCAACTGCATGTACATCCAGATCAGATGAGATGAGATGCAACGCCTAATATACACAAATTGTCACCCATCGGGTATTGATCAGGCCTGGCATCACTTTTTATTTATCTTCCTCCCACATGGTAAGATGTGACACAAGGTCGGGAAAGTGGGATTTGAAAAGCCAGCGCCCGAGAAGGTGAGCACTCTGGCCTACAAAAAATGCCTGGGCAGCCCCGTCGGCATTCCTCGGTAGGGGCACCTCAAGCAGTAAGCGATAACCTTACTCCTCCCCAAGGAAGGAAGGCAAAGCCTGGGTGGGTGGCCATCATAGAACTGCACAGGACAAACCCATAGACCGGCGGAAATCAAGCCCCGAAGGCCAAGACGATACCGGTCTATTGGGTGCAGTAGCCATCGGAACAGATACTACACTTTGATCTTGGCCAAAAGGCAGGTCTGGCATCACTAAAATTCGATGAAAAACGAGAATCGGTGTGTCAACGTGATTGTACCGTATTGTTAACATACCCACTGTATAAAATATTCTATTAACCATCTCACATGTCACTTCTCTTTATCTCTTTCTCTCGTCTTTTTCTCTGTAAAATCAAATATTTATTGTTTCCAGAAAACACAACAGCCATAATTACAATGAGTTCTATTATCTTTGCATACGGCCAAGATATTTGGTTTCATTTGAAAACCACCTTTTCCCTAGCATCACTTATGACATATTTTCATTGACATTTTCACTCACACTTTCGATGCATGTATATGGCACATAGCACTTCTATCCAAATTGTTGCAAATATAATCATGTCGCTTTTTCGGATTATCAGTTTTACGAATTCAATGACAGTATTTCATACTGAGTTTCCCATTTATTTCGCATCATCGTTAGTTCTGGGGTTGATGTACGCATTTATTGCGATACATTGTCATCGCACAAAGTCCATCTTTCTGTAAACATCTCTTGAGAATTCCGCGGGCATTGTGCCTGTGTTAGAATTGCCATTATCCTCAGCGCACCTAAGTTTTTTTTATTGCTTTGTTTTTCGGGCGCAGGTGCAGCTAATGACTTTCTTTTCCGACGTAAAAATCTCTTCTATTTTAACTTTTCAAAAGTGGGTTTAAAATGAAAAAAATGACACAAGCCCATTACAAGAAAAACCCGAAAACTGGTTTAATTCTTCAATGTTACATAAGAAAATTGAGTTATGTTTAGGTAAGCGTAATCGAATAATATTTACTAGTAGGACTACCCAGTGTCGCCTGGAGTCCTGCCTCTTCTTTTCATTCTTCTTCTTCTTCTTCTTCTTCTTCTTCTTCTTCTTCTTCTTATTCTTCTTCTTCTTCTTCTTCTTCTTCTTCTTATTATTATTATTATTATTATTATTATTATTATTATTATTATTATTATTATTATTATTATTATTATTATTAATCTTGTTAAACGTTCACTGACGGTGAACGATTCACGAAATTAATCCGCCATGATGCTCGCTCACTCAGTGCGGTCAGAAGCTCTAATCCAGTGTCATTCTTTCAGAAAGATTTGATTGTAATATGAGACCTCATAGCCTGTCGCTTGACTTCTGAAGTCTACAAAATAATCTGTTCGGCAGATTCATCGTGTCGAGATACATGCCCAGCCAGCACGAAATGTCTCAGTTAAACAATTGCAGATATGCGTAAAAGGCGACAATACAGCATTTTTTTTCTACGTTATTTCGCAACAATATGTTGTAGACGACGCGTAGCATTTTGGTGTATCCTCCATCTAGTTTCCTAGATCAAGAAACATTTAGTGTTCAAGAATCTATCCTAGATTCGACCGATGCGTCGAGAACCTTAAGTTTCGTCTCAGTTTTGATAGATTTTCAGATTTTGTTGAGAGAGTGCATTGCACCCCAAGCCGAGGTTCTAAATTCATGAATTAGTAGTTATAGAAAAAAATAAAACTAACAAATCTGCTTGAAAACAGAACTAATATTCGCGTTTATAAAATCTAATATTCACGTTTACAAAATAACAACCACCCTCGTCTGCCATGAAGAATTGCTTTAACATAAAATAAATCCTAATTCAGTCACGTATATTATTTAGAGCGAAATGGGTTTCGGCATTACTGCTGAACAAATTATTGGCTATTTTAATACTAATAATCCACCACTATTAGTTTCTTACCTTATATATATATATATATATATATATATATATATATATATATATATATATATATATATATATATATATATATATATATATATAGTACACGTATTGTATTAGTTTCTGTAGATGTAAATCCGTGGAAACTCAACTGTTTATAAACAGTGCTCAATAACAAGTAGAGCTGTTCTTAAGTATACATTTTTATTTATACAAACATTATTATTTACATATGTACACACATGTTTCAGTTGTACTCTTAACAGAGAGTCAACCTCTCTAGACCAAAGAAGACAGAGAAGTGAGATGGATTTTGAAAACTTTCCCTTTAAATAAATCTTTTTGGGGGATGAGCTATTTTTTATGAATTAGTATCGGGTTACATTCTTTACTTGTTAACTCTTTCAATTAGTTTCTATATTCTTATCATTTTTATTACTTGCCTTCTTATTCTTTCCGTTTTCCATTGTTTTATTACCTACTTAGCCTGGATTCCTTTCTTCTTTATTTAACACTTTAAAGTTTTAGTCTATTTACAAACCTATTCAAGCATAAATACCTGGTCTTTACATATCATGAAGTAAAATAACACAGAATAACATAATCACCGATGCAATAATTTATTTCGACCCTACGGCCTTAGCTAAGCATCTAACTGAGGGGATAACATTTTTGAAAATTTTTCAAAAATGTAATCACTTCGCTTGGATGCTTGAATAAGGCCGTAGGGTCGAAATAAATTATTACACCGGTGATTATGTGATTTCGTGTTACTTAACTTTATTTTATTCTTGCTCTGTTTATTACATTGAGCTCTCATACTCGAATTTCCTTCTGGAATTTATTTCACTCTAACACACACACTGTATATATATATATACATATATATATACATATATATATATATATACATATATATATATATATATATATATTACTATTTCATGTATCCACATAAAATTTTATAAGTAGATATAATTTTTTATGTATCAATTTTCAGTATTTATTTCAACAGTGCTCGATACGTAAGTAGAGCTGGGTAGTTAGCTATGAAAATATATTTATGGCAATTAAGCCACACAGAGATAGCCACGTTTAATTCCCTGGGGAATTAAAGCCTGAAGATTCCCTCCGGGGATAAAACGCAGGGGCGTCTGTGTAGCTTAATTGCCATAAATATATGTCCATAGCTTTATATATATATATATATATATATATATATATATATATATATATATATATATATATATATATATATGCGAAAAAGCGATAGAGTGAGGGAGAGAGATTGGTTTCTCAAGGATTTTGAATACGAAGAGGAAAATAAGGAAGAATAGAAACGTCTGAACGAGTCAGAGGCAAGGTCAAAGAGCTAAGAGCTACTTAAAATAAAGAAATTGGAAGAAAATATGAACGTTAATGTACACGAAAATATCGAATGTTTATTAATATAGTCATAAAAACAAAGAGACCAGAAAAAAGTGTCCCTAAAAGAAATGCATAAAAACGTGTTTTCTGGATATTCACGTAATGTCACTTTAACATTCATGTTGTATTCTCTATTCAGATTTTGTACACCTTTTTCTTTCTTCTGTTCTTCCGTTCCATTCCCCAAATAATAAATATATACATAAAGTGTTTTCATGTGAATTCATCTATGAGTGTGTTTACTTTTCACCTTTCTCACATGTTTTCTCTCATAATTTTATTTAATGAAATTTAATGAAATTCAGCACGGTGGAGCAGCGGTGAGCGTTTTTATAAATATACATTGAGATGCCATTTACGAGCGCTTCCTCTGGATACTGCTGACGACTACCAACTAGATGGCTAGGGAGAGGTGCTGACGAGCTGTGATACAGCGAAACAGTCATTCCGTGGATCACTATATAACCCACCCACTCCTCTGGTCGAGCACTGTCGTTGGGTGAAGTCTCTTGCTGCTTCTTTGCGTAATGCAAACTCTTTTAAAATAAACAAATTTAAGTGAAGGTCAGAGTTTATATAAATAGACGTTGTAGATTTGGTTTCGAACGCTTCTCCTGTTTGCCTAATGGGTAAGGATTACAACTATCAACTAGATTGTTAAAGGTTCGATCCCTGGCTAGAGAGAGGTGCTTGTCTCAACGCACAGAAAATCTGAGATACAACGAAAACGTCTATCTGTGGATTACTATATATATATATATATATATATATATATATATATATATATATATATATATATATATATATATATATATATATATATATATGTATATATATGTATATATATATATAGTCTAAAGAAGCTTTGAGTAATTAAAAAAAAAATGTAAAATGCAGTTTAAATTCCCAGACAAACTAACTAAATCCAAGATATTGCAGACTTAACATTCGTTGGAAAATAATTAAATGAAAAAATATAAGTAAAAAAAAAAAAAAAAAAAAGAAAAAAAAAGAAAAAAGAAAAAAAAAGGAGGTTAATAATCTAAGAGTGAAACAAAAACAGGAGACCTTAACGTAAGCATCTAATATTAACACGGGGCTCATCAGCTGTTTACCATGTAACTGTTTCGGAGATTTAAAAACAGGGCAGTTATAATATTCATGACTCTCCAATGGTACTGATTATACGACCATTTCCCCTATAATCAAGTGTCGAAATAATTCAGCTTAAAATACCACTAATATATACATAAATAAATAATAATAATGATAAAATAATAATAATAATAATAATAATAATAAATATAATAGTAATAATAATAATAATAATAATAATAATAATAATAATATATTACCCTTAAGACTACCGTATGATATAGTAATTTGCATATCAAATAACATTAATTATAACAATAATAAAAAAATAAAAAATAAAAAATAAAAATAATAATACTATATATATATATATATATATATATAGTATTATTATTATAATTATTAATGAGAATACATGTATTAGCATATACTATCAGTGCCCTTTTACTTTGCAGTCTCCTTAAAAGATTCCTGTCGATATTGTCAATTAGTGACAACAGAGTAAATATAAGTCATGTTCATATTATATTTCTATAACCATGTTTTTATTTTATCATTTTTATTTCTTTTTTTTTACATTTCCAAAAACCATAACATTTCTATGACAGATATTGTTAAGGGCTTATTAGTGGGTCCCCCCACGTGTGAGTGTGCTCTTTTCTTTGTTTTTTGTTTGTTTTCACCGAAAAATGAACCACTGTATAGTGTAGTTTTTTTAAGATACTTTAATCCAAGAACTTTTTACTCTTTGCGAATTTTTATGATTTTGTGATGTTGTAGAGACGATATTGACATAAAATGTTGTTTGGCACAAGACAAAATAAAACGGACCGTTAAAAATACATCTGACAGAAATGTTATGTTTTTTGGAAATGTGTAAAAATAACAATAAAAATAATAAAATACAAACATGGTTATTGGAATATAATATGAACCATATATATATATATATATATATATATATATATATATATATATATATATATATATATATAGAGAGAGAGAGAGAGAGAGAGAGAGAGAGAGAGAGAGAAAGAGAGAGAGAGAGAGATTTAGATGTTTCACTTAGAAAAAAGATTATTCCGTGAAGACCGGGATTAGACCAATGAAAACAAGCTCGATGATACTCGATTACAGGGTACAGAGCATTTATATGTGATTTTTTGAAGGCTTAACAAAGTATTCCGTTCAAGAGCCCACCCAACACCACAAAAGATTTTTTCATTCAAAAATTATTTATTTAACATTTTTTTTCAAATTAAAGATTTTTTTTTAACCTACACGTGTTTCACTACCAAGCAAGGCATTGCTTGGCAGATCATCAGGTAAATAAAGTACCTTGAATAAGAAATTACAACAACCGGCAATACACAATGTGGTGTTTCTTTAATTGATTTTACTTAAGAAGGGAAGAAAAAGATAAAATAAATTAAAATAAAATAAAAAGTAAAAAGATAAAAAGGAAAAATAAAAAAAGGAAAACATAGAGAATATCTTAGAAGAATATCTCGCAAGATTTCCACAAAATTGTTGCTACTAGGCGAAACAGCAAAAAAATTTGTTAGTCCCAAAACCACGTCGAGAAAGAAAACGACTTGATAACTGTTAGAAAGGAGAAGACTTGAAAGGCGGCGCTTTCAGAAACGCGAACTGATCGAAGTACTGGGAGAATGGAAGTTTATCGATGTTAATAGCACCGATGAAGCCTTATTGGCTATCGTACCCAAGCCCGTCTTTCTGTTAGACCTTTGTGTCCGCTGACTAAAAAATGCGAATGATAAGCAAGTTGGTACAGTGAAGGATTCCCTTGACTTGTATTTCATCAAACAGCCAATTGGAATGGAAGTGCTTGTTAAACTATTGCTTCAGTACACGCTCGGATACACAAGGCAGAGCAAACTTCTTTCTAGTCGGATGTATATATGAACGAGTTTCTAACAGAAACCAAGTCTGTGACCTCAGCAAGAAAAAGACTTTCATGAGACAAAAGTATGTCAAAAGATTTTTGTTTATATGTGTGCGCAGTCGTCGTAAACCATCCGGTGATAGGAAATAAAGAAAACCAAAGTTTTTCTATATACGTTCTGTTCTTTGTCATTCTTGTTGGATCTTACCGGGTACTCCGAAAGAAGGGGTAATGCAACATTTGTACCTTTAAAGGTTTGTGTTTTAGCATATTCTAATTTGTGTCCTAAACTATTTGTGCATTAAGTATTGTAATGGGACAATGCATTTCTGAATTGTGGGCCCTTTTTTATATTGTTTTCGTTGTTTACATAGTCATGTAATTTTATGGTGTCATTAACATGCCTTTAATGTCATGTCAGCGTTACTAATATAACTCCGGCAACTAGTTATAAACGTTTCATGTACTTGTTAAGACATGCTCGATTTGTCCTAATTTTGTGTAATTCCTTTTACTCTTTAACATGCTTATCATGGCCTGTATGCTATTATAAACTATTCAAAACATATTTCCCTACGTATGCAAGTATTTAATTGTATTCCTATTTATATCTTTACCAAATAAAACTTGGTATAGCTTAATCCAGATCTGAGTGAACACACAACTGTTCTCACGTATGAACTTACCCATTGCCTTTAACATTTCGTTAAGCATCCTATTGGTATTCATACATATGTATTTATTTGACTTTAGTCAATAAGTAAACATAGTAAAGTAAAACTGACACACAACCCTACCACACCTTCCCTTCAGACCACAACATGGTCGTCTACAAATCTAATGCCAACAAATACTTGTCATAAAACTTTAATTATCAGTAAGAAAATTTTGTTTATCTATTAATTATTTTCACTACTCTTATAACATTTAATGGGCAATCCATCCATTTGAGTAACCCTTAACCTGAGTAGCTCTTGGCCTTGCTAAGTGTTGTGGTGGCAACCACTCATTTGCATATACTAATAACGTTACACTATAAATGGCAAGCCTAGGTTGGCCTTAGTGTGTGTTACCTAAATACCACCGGAAGTGACGCCGAAGAGCGTACATGTCCTCCCACCAAGACTCTCTGACTCGACACCTTCATTTGTACATACTGTAACTATACCTTTTCTTTAATACACTTATTATTGCATTCTCCTTGTTGTTTGCGTCTTCATTGTATTCCTCACTAATTATTGTTCAACCTTGCAACCACAACACTAAGTGGGGAGTTATTACTAAAGATTAGAATACAATTATACTTACCGTTTCTCGGCGCTTGAAGCTAAAATCTAGGAACAGCTGAAAATAAAATAAACTGGAACAAACTTTTAAAAGTTGATATACGCAAAAACACATAATGTTTATTATGTCAATGAACTAGGAGCCACGAAAAAACAGAAAGTGTGTTTTCTGGGGCTTAATATAGTTTCGCTATAATATTTATTCAGTATTTAACTGTTAAATTTCCTGTTTATAATAATATTCCTTTCGAAATAAGAAATGTCTGTCAGGGTCAATACTATTAAGAATAAAATGAATCTTAAATGATTCTTTAATTTAAATAAACTGCCTTGCTACAACCAACCGGTGATCGCGATGCTGTCCACCAGTCAAACTCGTTAACCCTTATCCTTGAATGGCTTTTGGGCCTTAATAACCGGTTATTTTTTTTGTAAAAAAAAACCAATTAAACTAACATGTTTCTTCTTTCTTTATTTAAAATTGTTACAATTTATTTTTTCTAACTAAATTAATATTCTCTGTCTTCTTAAGTCACTTAGCTATTTATTTTTGAAATTCTAAAGTTAAAAAATACGGTAATACAAAACAGAAAGTTTATTCAACAAATTCATTTATGGGAGTTTTAAATTACAGAAAATTTTCAAAAGTTCCACCTTCGTTCTGCATGCATAGCTCCATTCTTTTTTGCAAGGAATTTACGACTCTTTGTAGCATATTTGATTGATTATGGTGTTGTGCGAAGGAGGCTTTCTGTTCACATCACGTTTCCATTGCCTTTCAACAAGTGTGGGAGATTCATCAAATTTGGCCATATGAATAACAATACAAATTCGCTCTTCAATTGTAAATGACATACTGCCTGAAAAAAACCACATATGATGATTTACACAAATTAAAATAAATAAAAATAAGTATATATAGAAACAAATATATAAACGAACCCATTTAAAATAACAAATAGCAGTAATTAGAAAGTAAGATAACAATCATCAAAAGTTCATAGTATGTTTGTGCTTCATATGGTAATCATTTAAAATAGCTAAGTCACTTATGATTCACCCTGTATATATATGTATATATTTAAAAAGTTCATACCATTTTTTAAAACGACCAAATGAAATTTAACAACAAGGAGTAAGGTAAAATAAAATACCTTTAAAGCTTGTTAAAAATACGATATTAATTTTGATTAAAAAAGAAAAATTGAAACCGATTTTTATTTTTATTTTTTTTTGTAAATGAAAGTTTATGAAAAAAAAAAGAAAAAAATCGGTTTCGATTTTTTTGATTTTTTAAATAAAATTAATATCGCATCTTTAACATGCTTTAAAGGTATTTTTATTTTACCTTACTCCTTGTTGTTAAGTATATATATATATATATATATATATATATATATATATATATATATATATATATATATATATATATATATATATATACATACATATATATATATATACATATATTTTTCGCTCTTCTGGCTAGATGTGATGGGAGTCCGTCTTATTTTGCTCAGTTCGGATTTAGCGGGTTTTCTAATTAAACAACGAATTTGGATTTGACTTGAGTTGCACATGTTGGGATTCTGGAACTTTGATTGGACTTTTTGTATTATTTTGATTGATTTATTTATCATTAACATTGAATATGGACACATTTCGCGACTGGATAACTTTGCCGGCCCCTTCAATTTCACGTATTTGGACTGCTGTTTGTATCTTGGAGTAATGTCCTTCCTGATTATGCTTCTCAACTTGTATGACCTGGATGGACTGTATGGATTCAACAAAAATATGTTTAGGGATTGATATGTTTGATGTTATGTATTTTTATATATTTGTGTATATAATTTTATATATTTTCAAAGCGTAATTTTATTGCCTGTAGTAGTATAACTGCGGTAATGGTCCTCTGAAGAGAAGAATTATCTTTGAAAACTCATGAGCTAAGGACTTAAGGATGCTTTGCATGAACTTTGAATTCTAATAAAATTTGATTGACACCTTATTTTATTACTTCATTTTATATTATAATATTAATGCTCTATCCAGTATATTGAGCTTCAGTTTTTTATCCGGATGTTTCACTAATTATAAGATATTAGTTGACGCTTATATCTTTTGTTGGATTGCTTCATATATATACATATATATATATATATATATATATATATATATATATATATATATATATATATATATATATATATATATATGTGTGTGTGTGTGTGTGTGTGTGTGCGTGGATGGACTAAATTTATAAATATTCTTAGACAAAATTGACAGAAACTCTGAAGGGCCCTTGACAGTTTTCCGCTAATATATATATATATATATATATATATATATGAGTGTGTGAGTGTGTCGTATGATCAACATGTTCGGAAATTTTGCCAACCACTCGCGAAAACATAACAATCCATTCTTTTCTATACACTGGAAACTAAATGTACAAAGTGCATCGATAATTTATGTATCGACATTAATATTTATACAAGAAAAACACTTCGATGGGGAAACGTTATGTCCCAATGCAATGCCTTTCAATGTTACATAAGCAAAACAAAAATAAACCATTCAGATTATATATTATTGCGTCGTTTTCTGAAGCAAAAATAGACCATAGTTTCTTTTATGTACGTGGTAATTCCCAGTTGCCGTGGGGTTAGAGCGATAGCTTGTGGAGTCAAGGTTTATTCTGTAACTGGGTTCGTGCCCTCCGACTGTCTTAAATAATCACGTCTTACACTGATGATAGCAAAAGGTTTTTTTTAAAAAAAACTCAACAGTAAATACATAGTTGTAAAGCCACCAAGACTATCCCCACCTGATAATTATTTGATGAATCAAATCGTAAGTACTCGCAAAAATAGAAAGAAAAATAGAATAAGAAACCCCCAAAACTTACATACACTTATTTGACCGAAATACTAAATGGACTATTCGACACATTGAAAATATAAGAAAAGTCTTATCAAGCAAAAACACTCCGTGTCATTTCATAATGCTTGACTAAATTGAAATATGCTTCCTAAATACACAATATATATAACGTTCTCGCTTGTGACCGTCTGATATTGTTATTTTCCTGTGCTGATGAGAGCCGTAAACTCGAAACGACATCGTACGTCGATAACATATTCTAAAATATAATTAAATATTATAAACAGCCCCTTTCTAGTAAAATTGAAAGTAGATCACTATCGGAGAGATTTAAAATAGACATTTACCTGAGGCCCCAGTGCAATACTCTAACTCTGTTGTTGAGTTCTATCGTATGTCTAGATATTTATACTCGCCACTTTCAGTGTAAATATCACTTAATTTATCTCGTGACAAAGTCTTGTGGCCCAAAGGACGAATTTAACGTATCTCTGTGAACCGTGTTCGCGCCCTGTGGCCGTCTGAGATTGTTATTTACATGCGCTGATGAGAGCCATGAGCTGGAAACGACGTCGTACATAAGTAAAATATCAAGAAATATCATTTAATATATATATTTATTAATATATATATATATATATATATATATATATATATATATATATATATATATATATATATATATATATATATATATGAGAAAAGACGGATGAGGATAATCCGACGTAATGGGAAAAACCAAAATATGTTTTTTTATGTATTCATCAACGTTTAGTCTTTATTTGTAAGAATTCCTCAGGATGGTAATTTTAAGAAAAATGTCATGTAAGTACATAAAAATATTGGGTTGACATGATGGGTTAATGAGACGAAGTAGTAGCCACTACTGGGAGCGCAGGACCAAGGTCCGGGCTGAGAGAAGTCGGTAGCAAGGAGTGAAATGAATGTGGATGGCTGTCAGTGAAAAGGAGAGGGTGGGAGTGTTAGCGAAATTGTCTTAGGGTGGGAGAGAGGGGAGGGAGTGCTGAGGTTTTTTGTGGTAGTGAGGTGTAGCATGGATTTTGAGGGGCTAGGTGAAGAGGAGTGGAGGGGGAGGCTCTGTGTTTTTTGTTTTGTAGGTAGTGTCATAGTTTTAGAAAAATATTTGAAGAAATGAAGATGATTTGAAAGTGGGCGGGGTGGGTGAGTAAGAGTGATAAAAAAGTAGTCGAAAGGGTGAGATGGGTGAGGGGGGAGATTTTCTTGTGGTTAGGTGTGACATTTTTGGAGAATAGGAGTATTTGACCAGCTGGTTATGTCAGGAAAGTAAGTTAGTAGGAAAGTGTTGAAATGTGCTGAGAATATGACACTGAGGGGAAGGAAAAAGAAAAAGAAAGAGAAAGAGAAAAGTGATATTAATTTTGGTGAGAAATAGGTGTAATGTAGGTTTGTGCAGGCAGTGTTGATGGTTTGAAATTAAATTGAGGGCAAAATGGGTTTAAATATCTAAATATTTGTGAGAGTATCTAGATTGTGTTCAATGGTGAGGCTGTTTTTTGTGGTTAAGTGGTTTGGATTCGTGGTGAATGAGAATGTATGTAGGGAGGGGTGTGTGCATGAGTGTGTATGCGGGGACTTGTATATAAGTACAATTGAGAGCGAAGAGAAGAAGGGTAAGCCATGATCTAGGTTCAGTTTTTGTTCGGTCAGTATAATTCTGCTTATTAAGGAGGATAGATTGTAGAAGCCATTTCGCTGTCTGATGGTGTTGGAGGCTGCGATGTGTGCGGTTTCCAATAGTCTTCGCCGAGCTTCGTTATGAATTTGTTTGGTGATTTTGGCCTGTTCAAATTTGAAAGCATGATCGTGCTCTAATATATGGGAGAAAAGTGCACTGAGAGAGTTATTGTTTTTTATGTCCCTTTTGTGTTCGCTCTATCTTTTTTGGAATTCACGTGGTGTTTATCACATGTAAATTTGATAGTAGTTGTTGCATGAGACAGTGTATAAGCCGGCATGGGATGTGGGTTTTTTTTGGGAAGTGTCTTGATGTGTTTAATGTTTGTTTCATGGTTTGTGATGTGGTTTGTGCTGTTGGAATACCTAGTTTGTAAAGTGTGTTTCATATGGATGTGTTATTAGAATGCGTGGGTAAGAGAAGGGGTCTGTCTATTAGATAGGTGTTTGGTGTTTGATTTTTTTTGTGTGTTGTTTTTGGAGAATATTTGAAAGACTTCCTTCTTGGCATTTAATATAAAATGTGTGGGGTATTGCAGTGTTTTTAAGAAATTAATGATGTGTTTTATTTCTTCATCTATATATTGAAGACTGCAGATTCTAAGAGCACGTAGAAAGAAGCCTTTAATCATACTTGTTTTTATTTTGCTATTGTGGTGAGAGTAGAAGAGTATGTAGTCATTTTTGTGAGTGTTTTTGCGGTTTACTTTGAATGCTAGTTTGTTGTTCGACTTTATTATAAGAGTGTTTAAAAATGGTATCGAACTGTCTATCCCAGTCTCATGTGTGAATTTTATGGATGGTTCTACTGTGTTGAGTTTGTCTTTGAGGTTATTGATTTGTATATCTACAAGGGAGGAAAATAAAAATGTCATCAATGTATCTGAAGTATTTGATGTTAGGGCGTTGTCTAAATTTGAAAGGGCCGGATTCTAAGAATTCTAAGAAGAGGCAGGCTAATACACCGCTTAGAAGGTTCCCATGGGGAGTCCAAATTTTTGTTTGTAGAATTAATCGTTGAATTGGAAATATGTTACGTCAGTGAAAAACTCTTCTGTTCGGGGAATAAATTTTACCCGCAATTGGATAGGTATACTTCTAATATATATATATATATATATATATATATATATATATATATATATATATATATATATATATTTCGGCAGCAAGTTATTTCTTATAAACACGTCTTTAAAGACAACGGAATTTTCTCTCTTCACTATCTTTCCTGCTAATTTCTCGACGTGGCGAGCAATTCGTCGGTTTTTTGGTATTAATTGGTTGAGTATGGCACCTAACGCTGTATCGTGGGTCATTCCTCTAGCTATATATATATATATATATATATATATATATATATATATATATATATATATATGTATATATTTTATATTTATTTATAAAAATATTATTGTATATATATATATATGTATATATATATATACAATAATATTTTTATAAATAAATATTAAATATTTAAATACCTAGAGACATCGATGTTTCATGCGAAGATCTTACCCGCATGCCATTGTCAACCAGTTAGTAAATAGAGAAGAACTTTAACTGTAAATAGCGGTATTCGGCGACTACTTACCAAGCAGATAAGAGTGATCTACGAAACGTCGGATCGTGAATATAGCTATTTGTACTGCTTTTTATTAAAGCTCCTCGAAAAGTGCCCAGCCTCCGAGGTAGGGGACTGATAAACAATAATATTTTTATAAATAAATATTAAATATTTAAATACCTAGAGACATCGATGTTTCATGCTAACGCAATCTTCAGTCTAGGAACTAATTCCCAACGGTCGGTGGGCGCGAACCCCGAACACAAATCGCCATTGATTAGTTAGTAAATAGCGGAATTCGGCGACTACTTACCAAGCAGATAAGAGTGATCTACGAAACGTCGAACCATGCATATAGCTATTTGTACTGCTTGTTATTAAAGCGCCTCGAAAAGTTCCCAGCCTCCGTGGGAGGGGGCTGGTAAACAATAATATTTTTATAAATAAATATTTAATATTTAAATACCTAGATACATCGATGTTTCATGCTAACGCAATCTTCAGTCTAGGAACTAATTCCCAACGGTCGGTGGGCGCGAACCCCGAACACAAATCGCCATTGATTCGTAGTCGAAGATCTTATGCGAAATAAATATTTATTCGTAGTCGGAGATCTTACCCGCATGCAATTGTCAACCAGTTAGTAAATAGAGAAGAACTTTAACTGTAAATAGCGGAATTCGGCGACTACTTACCAAGCAGATAAGAGTGATCTACGAAACGTCGGATCGTTCATATAGCTATTTGTACTATATATATATTCGTTTGCAGTAGTAGTGTAATGTACTACAGTTATATTACGTGTTTCTACAGCCGTAGCCATTGAACAATTTTATTTATCTTCCTCCCACTAGTAAGGTGTGACACAAGGTCGGGAAAGTGGGATTTGAAAAGCCAGCGCCCGAGAAGGTTAGAACTCTGGCCAACAAAAATGCCTGGGAAGCCCCGTCGTTATTCCCCGGTAGGGGTGCCTCAAGTAGTAAGCAATAAACTTACTCCTCCTCAAAGAGGGGAGGCAAAGCCTGGGAGGGTGGACCTCATAGAACTACATAGGACAAACCCACAAACCGGCGGAATCAAGACCCAAAGGCCAAGACAGTAATGGTATGTAGGGTGCAGCGTATATCGGAACAGTTACTACACTGTGATACCAACCAAAATGCCAAGAAGTAGCATTTGAACAATTTTAACATTATATAGAGGATTAGCCCATGTCAGTTCGAATATTTTACAGATTTTTGTGATATTTGCGGAGAGGGTCGTGGGAAGGTGTCATTGACCTCCGACATACAACACTTGGTATTCGGAAGTGTTCTCCTCTCACGTTATACCCAGGTTCCACGACGCTCAACTTCGGTGATCTAACGAGAACTGGTGTACAAACGTAATTATAGACGTACAATAGATTGAGAAAGCTTTATTGTATAAAACAAGACGTACAATAGATTGAGAAAGCTTTATTGTATAAAACAAGACGTACAATAGATTGAGAAAGCTTTCTTGTATAAAACAAGATACACCGTGAAACCATTCTCTTTGTGCACAAATAATTAAGTTTACATAAAAAATGTTGCATGATTTGTGAATGCACTTACCATAGATGCATTAAGCGTGAAAAAGCGCATTAAAGTTGCATCAACCAAAGTGCACTTGCGACTTTTACGAGATAATATATTCAGCTTTGATTTAGGCTCAAATAATGTAATTCTAGCCATCAATATACAAGGCTGGCCATGAATCTCGCTGAAGGTAATTACTTAACAACATATGAAAATAAATTATATAGTTTTTCCAAACGTTTATCTCAATTAAGGAAATAAGAACAGAAGTCTGTCGTGAAACTGTATACCCCCGATTGACACCGTGAGTGTGTGCCAAAATCTTATCTGTGCATTAATTCTCTATATTGTATGAAGTATTTCCGAAGTTACACAATTGAAACAGTGATAACTCCAAAAATACTCATATGATCTTGCTAGGATTTCGGATGGCGGCTGCTATTATCATAAAACATCGGATCCATACATTAATTTCGGAAAAATAGCTAGTGAAAATTCCGTCAAAATTTCGACCATGATTGAAGATTTCAAAGTCAAGGTCATATGATAGTGAACTTTATTAACTACAATATTGGTCAAAGAGCAATTTACTACGATGAAAATCACAGAAGTTATCGCCAAATGTTTGATTTTCAACCTTTTCCGTAACCAGTTCTAAGTTCGACAGTGAGTGATATTTTTACAAAATTCGGTCAATCAATATGGACGCTAGGCGATAGATAGACTTACAGACAAAGTTAGAAACTCGGCCGAAAAAGGTAATTTCCATCTAGACAATTATGAGACTATTTCGTGTGTTTGTTTATTTTCTTGCTTCAATGTCCCGTTGACTATTATTATTCGTATTTATTACGATTAATCTAATATTTATTACGATTAATCTAATATTTATTACGAATAATCTAATATTTAATACGATTAATCTAATATTTATTGAAATCCAAAGTCTGTTCAGTTGACTTATTTGCATAAATCGAAGAGATTCGGCATATACTTGATCACAAAATCCAGCCACCCATCACGTTCTGTGGCCATTGTTTCAGCTGTCACAGTCTGGAGGACAATCAACCCCCATCTGGGTTGCCCACTTATTTGATTGTTGTCATCTTAACTTTTGTTTCTATATATGAATAACGATGAATGCGACGTAGTAGACAAACGAAAAATTAAAAATCCTATGAAACAAATAATTTTATTAGGAAAATAAATCCACCAGAATGCAAAAATAAATGTAAATGTTAAAATAGAGGCTCTCTCTATTTTAACATTTACATTTTTTTTGCATTCTGGTGGATTTATTTTCCTAATTAAAAAACGAAAAAAAAACAAAAAAACCCCGTAACACGAGAGATATAGAGAAAGAAACGGAGTTTAATTAGAGATAGCTTCAAAGAAACTATAAAAATAGAGAGACCGAGATTCGAGGAAATAGTAGAAACTAGACGACATCATTACCCGTTAAGTGACAACTACTACTGCTGCTACTACTACTACTACTACTACTACAACTACTACTACTACTACTACAACTACTACTACTACTATTACGCCAACAACAACAACTACTATTACTACTACTACTACAGCAACAACTACTACCACTACTATTACGACTACTACTACTACTACTACTACTACTACTACTACTACTACAACTACTACTACTACAACAACCACTACTACTACTACGACAACACCCACTACTACTACTACCCCCACTACTACTACAACCACTACTACTACTACTACTACTACTACTACTGCTACTACTACAACAACTACTACTACTACGACTACAACAACAACTACTACTACAACAACAACTACTACTACAACAACAACTACTACTACTACGACAACTACTACTACTACTACTACAACTGCTACTACTATTTACTCCAATTGATTTCATTCGCAAATTCATAAAATGTGACATGTAAAATCAGTCATTCTTCTTGCATTACTCAAAATAATAGATATCTTTATTTCTATAATATTATTTTTTACGATTATCATTTTATCATTTGTACTCATTAGGAGTTCTCACATAGGTCATCATCAGAGATTATTCTCTGATATGAACTAATGATTTTCCCTGGAGTCTGGGTGATAACAAGTCTCCCCTTTATTTCCAGTACTCTCCCCCTCTTTCAATATCCTTTGCAAATGATTTATTATTATTATTATTATTATTATTATTATTATTATTATTATTATTATTATTATTATTATTATTATTATTATTATCATTATCATAATCATTATTATTATTATTATTATTATTATCATTATTATTATTATTATTATTATTATTATTATTATTATTATTATTCAGTACTCACTAGGAGTTCTCAAATAGTTCATCAAAATGAAAACATATTTTTGCTATTATATCACTATCACCCCACCAAAAAGAGGAGGTAGTCTCTGTGAAAATGTTATCATGAAGGAAAAACAGATACTAAGCGACTATCCACCCTCAAATATGGGAGGTAATGCCTGGGCGGATATTTTCAGGACGAACGAACATATACTACACCCCTCAAAGAAAGAGAACATACCTAGTAGGATAGCCCCATGACAACCGAACAGATACTCTGCTGCTTTCTCCTAAGGAGGAGGAGGTAAGGTCTGGAAGAATTGGCAACAGAACAGATACTACACTATCCCTGAATTGAGCACTGAAAGATAATACAAATTAGGAACAAAGTGTAGTATCTATACACTTCATATTTTCTCTTCTCGTTCATTGAAGCAGAACTCTTTCAAGACTGAGACACTTTTTTATTTCTGTTCCATCCAGAGTTCCTCTTTTTAGGTAGCTAGATTTTCTTCACATTAAAATCCGACCTTGTGTCTAACTCCGCCCTCGTGGGGACGAAAGTAAATAGTATAATGTTGTTTTCGTATTGGTTAGGCAGATACATTTTGTTTAGCGTCTGAAGTAAGAAGGGAAGTCGAATTCAAGATCTCAACCCCGATAGGGTCCAAATCAATGGATATTGCTCCGTTTAGAATGCCCACCCCATCTCAAGATTTTCGACGCGAGTCCCACATTTACGGTTTGTGTTGGGATAAAAAAGAGCAGGTTTTCGTTGTTTGATTCATCTAAGCAGTTTTCCTGTAGTAATTAGTAAGCGTTTGCGCATTACATAGCAGGAAAGCTTAGCTGTTTAAACGTGCTTGATCTCACAGAAAATAATTGCTCCTTGGAAGGTGCCGGTGGCTGACGACATGAACTGACAGCCGACTAGCGCCTTTTCACGTCTGCTTCTGTTGTGGAGTCTAGAATAAGAGACCGACAAAAGCCTCGAATGGACGTGACGTCATTTCCGACTTCTGCCTTCCCTTCTCTCACGTTTCAGGGCGTCCCCCACCTTTTGCACTAATCACACTCTAACACCTGGAGCACGGGCATAACAATGCAAACTCCCTGAAGATCTTCAAAGATGATGTATTTTTAATTGAATCGTGTATTATCGGAAACATAACCAACTTTCTACACCAGGTCTGTTAGTTACAGCTGCGCGCTTTGTGTGTATTCAACATTTTTGTTCTCTGAGATAAGTTGCTCTAGCAAGGCTTTCGAGGCATGCCTACTCTACTATTTCTTCCATTGAAAAGGAAGGGATTTATTAATAACTTTTCCCAGTAGTCGTGCCTTAAAATGGGCACGATGCGTTCAGCCTATCTTACGCGTTACAGAACACTGTGTACGAATTTATTTGCTTCCATACGAGGGCATAGTTAGACACACGCTTTTTAAAAGAGTAGACAACTAGTTCCCTAAAAATAGAGCAATTTCGATTTAGGACAAACATAAACAAAATGTTTTAGTGTAGAAGGATCTCTTTTTTATTGACCGATGGCAAAACCGATACTACAAAGGTCGAGTCTAACTGATGGCCACTGTGTCATTTATATAGAAATGTGCACACATCTTTTTCGTGTTTCTTCCTGCAAAACGATTACAGTCTTGTCTCAGTGTCGATGTATCAGAGGCGGATGTTTGTAAAAAAAAATAGATAATTTAGCGTTCTTTTCCTCAGCATTAAAAATAGCGGACTTCAATGAGAAGCGAAAACTCAAGACAATCAGTTATCAAGTCAATGTGCTGGTGTTGGCTAGCCACCCTCTTCACGTGTCACTCTACGCCCGTGTATACATGTTTCTGTATCCATTGTCCTGCATCTTTCTGTGTATTCAATCTAAACGGGCGTTTTATTTATTGACATGTGCGTCTGTCTGTGTATTTATGTGCTTCTCTGTGTGTGTGTGTGCCACGAGATCGTATTTGAACAATGACTGAAAGAATCAATAACTTTGAAAAGACGGAATGTACTCAAACCATATTGTTAATCGTGTTAGCCATTTTTTATTCTTCATAAGAGAAAGGAATTGTGAATCAAAACTTAGACTTTGTTCAAACGAAACACAGTTAAGATTCAGCAACATTTATTACAGGCAGTTTTTATTTTCAAACTGAAGATATTATAGCGTATTAATATCTAGGTAACGGTCTTCATTCAGACGAATTTTATTGCACAGAGAGCGTGTTCCACCCTCTATGGCCGTCAATGACTAATTTGTTATAGTGTGCATATATTTGAGGTTGTGAATCGTAATAAAATTTTATTCTCTATAAGAGGAATTAATTTTGAATGAAAGTATAAACTTTGTTCAAAAGAAACAAAGTTTGCAGTAAACTCATCCTCTTAAGCAGTTTTTATTTTCCTATTAATATCTGAGTCACAGTCTTCATTCACTGGTGATACCAGATCAGGCTGCCCTGTAGCTCCCTGAGACGAAATTCACCTACATTGACGTTTTTTTTTTTTTTGTTTTTTTTTGTTTTGTTTGTAAAACTTAATTATGTTCTACAAAACCAAAAACAAAAACAACAGCCCCTCTCCCTTTCTCCCTCCCCCTTTTTATTTTATTTTTCCTACCCTACTCCCGGTCCTGGATATGACCTTAAACTAAATCCGATGGTGAGATCCGGCTTACGGACTTTGGGGAATGTGGAGCCTCCTCTTAATTACCATTGCTCCCAGGTCCACCCTGACCCGGAGTGGTAGTACCTGTTAGGGTCCCAACTATGGGTTAAATAGAAACAGATTTAACAACCAAACCAAACACCATCAATAAATATTTGAACATATAAAGAACTTGAAGCATAAAAACTTTCACCAAAATGACTGCATTCGGCATTAAATAACCTGAAAAGGGTTGATATGCCGTAAAACAAGACAACCAAACTAAACACCATGAATAAATATTTGAAGATATAAACAACTTGAAGCATAAAAACTTTCACCAAAATGACTGCATTCGGCATTAAATAACCTGAAAAGGGTTGATGTGCCGTAAAACAAAACAACCAAACAACAACCAGTCTTCATTCAGACGAATCGTCTTACACAGAGAGCACGTACAACCTCCATACTTTAACAGTTTAATGACTATCTCGTGATAGTGTTCATATATTTTGGATTGTATAAGATTAGAGTCACGTCATACATATTTATAGAAAAACTTAATTGGTTTTCCTGGAATACAAATCTATTTAAATTACTCATATGAGATTGAAAGGCGGTGATATGATAGATGAAAAAGAATAAAAAAAAGGAACCAAAGAAATGAAAATGAACAAACAGAAAAAAGAACAATGATAAAATGGTTAAATAAAAACAATAACGGTTTGGGTGAATTCACCATTCTTTTGTATATTTACTATATTATACTATTATAAAAAAGATCCCTATTTTTTCTTTCATTTATTTCTAGAGCGTGTTTATGTTTTAGTTTAAAATGGTTTATTATATACTTAGATTGAAGGAGATTCTCCTGTGGATGTTAGATATAAGGTTTTCAAAAACTAGGAGAATAGCTGAGTTTGGTATTAACATATCTAAGTTTTTAAGTGTGTTTTATGTAGCGGTTGCTGTAGTCGCTAGCTTGGTCAAAGTTTGCAACTAAAAAGTCTATATTAGTCACGTTGATGTCGATTGTCATCTTAAAGCGCAGTTTAAAGATGCCAGCTGTTTTCTGAATCTATCGAGTTTATGTCCGTTATTATTGCGAGAGACACACACGCTGTTGTTTCAGTAACGCACAAACTCATGGTTACGAAATTTATTTTGTAGTCTAAAATAAATCGTCTGATCCGATCACATAGCGCGGTATTGCAGGAACACATCAGTAGAGCAAAGTGTCTTCTGGGTTGCATTTTTAACCGATATTTTATGTAAAAAAAGCGTGGGGAGTTTATTGCGTGGACGATAGTTTGAATTCCCAATTCACTGATTTCTATCTAGGTGTTGGCGAAGTTTTAATCCATTTAGGGTGGTGGTGGCTGGTGTACAATATGTTATTTTGTCATGATATCACCCTGCAAGGAATTAACACCCTTTTTATTAGGGTAGAGGGGTTCGTTATAATACCATCCGCCACGTCATTACCAATTTCTGATAGGGCCAGTGTAGTATATGTTGGTTTACCATGATACCCTCATCCCAAGTTAGAAAAAGTAAGCGACCAGCAGAAGCATAATTTTTAAAGTATATATATATATATCATGGACTCTCCCGTCGATTTCGACGTATGAGGTCTTGACAACTCAAAATTTGTTTAGTCTACGATGGATGTAGCATGCTTACATTTACTCAATCGTAAATGGCATTTGAGTCCTGCGAGAGATTTGCAAACCAGCCCACAATGGATGCAAGAAGGAAGATCTTGAGAAAAATCGGCTGGGATACTTGTAGATGTTTTTGTTCTTTCGCGCTGTTGATCAATGGCAGTTACAGAGAACCACCTCATATATATATATATATATATATATATATATATATATATATATATATATATATATATATATATATATATATATATTCTTTAAATTAAATACTAATTATTTTTTAACATTATTTTAATTATTTTTTTAAATTATTTTTTTGTTTTAATTTTTACGTTTTATTTTATATATATATATATATATATATATATATATATATATATATATATATATATATATATATATATATATATGTATAATTTCAACAGGGTTAATATAATAGTGTTTAACAGTAAATATAGCTATTATGACAATGTTTTGATCTGTAGTTATAAATAAATAAACTTTCCTCGGTCAGAAAAGTATGTTCATATTTAGCAATCTGCTAAAGGCTGTATAATTTTCTTAGATGAGTTCACATTAAAACCTGACCATGTGTCTAACTCTTGTTACAAATTAAAAAAAAAATAAAAATTGGAATACATTGCAGTTATTAAGTTCCTTCCGAAAAACAAGATTTAAGAAAAGGACCAGATAGCTGACACACGGACACACACACACAAAAAAAAACGCTCACAGCTTCATACATGACTCTGGAGACGGATCGTAAAATATTGTAGTTCTCCTTTTTCTTCCAGAGACATTGACGGATCTTTTTTGTTAGATTATCGAAGAATCACATAACCATTATCTTTGGCAAATCGATTAACAGCTCGGATGAAAAATGCTTCTGTTTTAAAAGTTTGCTAACAAGGATGTTTGTTGTCGAGTAAAAATGATGGCGTCGGTTTCGAACCGTTCGAATAATTAGGCGTTTCGTTGGCTGGCGTAATTAATAATGTTTATCAGTTCACGTGCTGGTAATTCGCTGCGGAAAACACCGCGTTTCGAAGATGAATTGTGAAATAAAGCACGGAATAAAACAAGAGAAATTACTGGATTAGATTGAAAATTACTGGATTGGATGAAGCAACGCTTAAGTTGAGAAAAAAAAACTCATACGATTGGAAATGGTTTCAATTGAAGGATGTGAAGAAAGAAGGAAGAAAAAAAAAACATTGCACTATTCGAGGATTTTAGCACGAACAAAAGTTGCATTCATTACATCTTCACGTTTATCAAATAACTACTATTCGCAAGGAAATCGAGACGAACAGACGAACATCCTATTTAAAACATAAGCCCGACATACATATTTACTGTTTCAACCTTTCGATGTAACGGCCCAACGATTATTTAAAACTTATTACAGAGATACGAAACTGTCATGTTAGACTTAACCCTCAATGGCCGATACAAAAGTCTAATTAATATTTAAGCCTAACAGATTGCAAATATTCTTCTTAAAACCTTCAATAAAGTTAATTCCTGTGAATCAATATGGTGCAACTTTGTAGACCTGCTTGCTTCTGGAATTGGCATCCTCGTAAGAGGGACCGCGTAATGCTCGCCAACATCCCGAAGTTTACGTGATATTATGGAATCGATTAGATTCGAATTTGGCAGTCCGTATCGTTATCCACTTGAGAACCGTCACCGCCATTACACCTTCAATGTAACGGAGTGATTAAAAGTCGATTTCAAACGTCAGTGTCAAAGTGCGATGAAAATTCTATTTTAAACTTTAGCGTGACAGTTTGACGAGAAGTCTCATCAAAATTGAAGCGTGACAGAACGGGGAAATTTCCTATTACTTTTATTAGATTTCTCTTTTATAATTCAGCCTTAGGAAGATTTCCCGTTGGTCTGGGGTATTGTCTTTTAATTCTGTATTTCATCGCTGTTTGATGTTCCCGCTTTAAAAACGTTTAGCTATTTGCATTACGTAATCAAGTGGCAGAGAGCGTATTGCGATACTTGAGCGGATAACGTGTGATTGTGACGTAACACGTACGTGATAACGTGGGATTGTGACGTAACACGTACGTGATAACGTGTGATTGTGACGTAACACGTACGTGATAACGTGTGATTGTGACGTAACACGTACGCGATAACATGGGATTGTGACGTAACACGTACGTGATAACGTTTGATTGTGACGTAACACGTACGTGATAACGTGTGATTGTGACGTAACACGTACGTGATAACGTGGGATTGTGACGTAACATGTACGTGATAACGTGTGATTGTGACGTAACACGTACGTGATAACGTGGGATTGTGACGTAACACGTACGTGATAACGTGTGATTGTGATGTAACACGTACGTGATAACGTGTGATTGTGACGTAACACGTACGTGATAACGTGTGATTGTGACGTAACACGTACGTGATAACGTGAGATTGTGACGTAACACGTACGTGATAACGTGTGATTGTAACGTAACACGTACGTGATAACGTGTGATTGTGACGTAACACGTACGTGAACTAAACCACTCTTTTCCATTTCTCGCTTGAGCAGACAAATACAGATTATAATCTACTTAAAGATGACTTCACTTGATGAACAGGTTGTAAGTTTATTGCTAATCGCATGAGGCGCTCCTACCGGCGAAATGCCGACGGGGCTGCCCAGGCAACTTTTAAAGACACCTAGTACTCTTCCTCTATAGTGTGCAATTCCCACTTTCCGACCTTGTGTCACATTCTACTTTGTGGGAAGTAGATAAATAGGTGCTATACTGATATATCGATAGATCTTCGAAGAATGACAACGTTTCACTATGCCCAGGTTTCACGACAGGAAATACAAATTTGAACTTCTCAAACAGGTTTCGATTTGTTTTTGTCTGCAGGTACATATAATACGTCTGTGACAATTATTATTTCAGTTTCACTATAACTAGTGTGTATCTTGCAGTTCTGAATACAATTTTTATATAAATATTCTAATTATACAAGTTAGTGCCTGTAATTCATTTTTAGTGTCCATATTTCCTTTTTCTACACTCCATAGTAGTTATATAGTGTCAAAACAAATATTAATAGTAATAAGAAAGTATATCTATAGATTATTTATCCAATTTGGTTACGCTGTGTTTAACAAACAAAAGTAATAACAAAGTATATCTATACATTATATATCCAATTTATTTATACTTTGTTGAACAAATAAAAGTAATAAAAAAGTATATCTATACATTATATATCCAATTTATTTACACTTTGTTGAACAAATAAAAGTAATAAAAAAGTATATATATACATTATATATCCAATTTATTTACACTTTGTTGAACAAATAAAATTAAAGATTTAAGAAGAAAAAAATTATATATGTTCAAAAAGTCTGACGAAGAAAATATTGTTCTGTCCGCATGTGTGTCGACTTGGCCAGTGGGTGAGTTCGTAAGACTTTTACAAGCTGTCTCCATATTTACACCTCTATGACTGTGACGAGTGTTGTTTTCCGAAATGCTAGTAGCCAGGAACTACGGCCAGAGTTCGTTTGCCTGTCAAAAGTATGTCTAACAGTTAGTAACACCGTGATGTGAATGATATGAGTTTCCTATTGGTCCTTACTGGCGACAGCGCTCGGACCATCATTTTATAGATAACCCGAGCAGGTGTCCGGCTCACACGGCAAACTTTTTCTGATTGGTTGAAGTTCGACATAGGCAGCCAATCCAGATTGAACATTTTGATCCAATCAGTATTAAGTATTTCAACCAAATCAACACCAAATAATTTAGACATCGTTGTTTTAGCGGTGCTGCTGCTGCTGGAACAGGGGTTCCTTACTTAAACACAGTCCATGTACGTCCCGATTGGCATTATGACTAGTATTCGCTAATAGGTCGAGTCATCAAAAACACTTGAAATATTACTTTTATTTATGGAAATCGCTCCAGACAAGGCATGAAGCCACTAGATGTAAGGGGTTAAGAATTATATTACTTTAAGCTAAAAAAAAACTAGCCAACGATAAGTGTTAGGTTGACAAATTCCAACCAAAAGACAGCAAGTATTGCCTTTTTGTAGGAAACATTGTTCATGGAATATGAGGACAAAATGACAAAATCATGGAAGCGAGAGAAACGAGGCTGCCGAAAGTAAATCGAATGTTCACTTTCTACTCTCCGTGTTGCCTCCTTAGAAAACCCTCACCCTTATGTATCAGGTTAGGATGAATGATAAATGGACCAGTCCATGGAAAGTAGTTACGTTCTTCTCCGCATCTTGGTGTAGTAGGTGATACAAATGTGCTTTTTAATCGCCTTCGACTACGGTCAACCGTTTTATTCTTTTCGTATATACAAAAGGTGATTTATTTTATACTTTATTTCTACATATATTTGTTTGTCGGCGAGAGTTATAATTGCTATGACGGACAGTTGTGGGTAGATAGAGACTCTTGCTTGTTTTTGTTTCAGATATTCACTTCTTATTAATATCGTTCATGTTTTTTTATTAGATGGTGTCTACTTAGAGAATGCACAGCGATTTCGAATTCAAGCTTGCGCTAAATTACTTCTCGATTGAATTCAGATATTAGAAGTGTTTTTCTTCTTCCACTGTAAATGTAAATGTTGATCTAATCCTGATTAATGATTCTATTTGTGTTTTTCAGTTTTTCGTTTTTGCGTATGATTACAGATCATCCTATATATGAGGTGTATATGTTTTTCTTTATTTCTGAAAAATGTGTGTCATGCATTGTGTCTCCTGACAACGTTTGTTAATAGTATTGTTTATGTACAAACAAGGCCACCGAGAGTTATTACTGGCTCGGAAATTACGTCATTGCATTGCGTGTCAAACAATGGCCGTCGTAATGATCATAAGAAGGCATTTCGACTTCTCCATTCACTAAATAATCCATCAAAATTCAGGAAATCAACCAATTTTAATGAAATTTTCAGTATTTATTAATTAATGATCGCGGAATATAATAAATCCATTACTTTATTAGAATGTTTGGTGCAAATGTATTATTTCCTGTAAACAAAAAACAATTTTCAGTATTTATTAATTAATGATTGCGAAATATGATAAATCCATTACTTTATTAGAAAGCTTGGTGCAAATGTATTATTTCCTGTAAACAAAAAACAATTTTCAGTATTTATTAATTAATGATCGCGGAATATAATAAATCCATTACTTTATTAGAATGCTTGGTGCAAATGTCTTATTTCCTGTAAACAAAAAACAGTTATCCAAAATATCAACACATTTCAACTTCTCCATTCACTAAATAATACATCAAAATTCAGGAAATCAAACAATTTTAATGGAATTTTGAGTAGTATGCATTAATCAATGATCACGGAATATAATAAATCCATTACTTTATTAGAATGCTTGGTGCAAATGTATTATTTCCTGTAAACAAAAAACACCTTTACTAAAGTAATCCAAAATATCAAACCATGTTGACCATACGATATTATAAATATTTAAAACAAATCATTAGAAACCTTTACAAATTGCATGTAAAAAGGGAAAGAAAAGAACACGATTCGATTTATTCTGAAACTGATCTTTATTCAATATAGATTTAAAGAAAATAATAATTCACGATCAAATACTGCAAAAAACTGAATTATGAATTTCTGAAACAAACAATTAAATAAACTAACAAATTAAAAACAAACGATGAATAATGTTAAAAATGTAAACAAACAATAATAAAAACAAACGATAAGTTAGTTTTAAAAATGAAAACAAACGATACATTAAAAAAATAAAACAAAATAAATTCAAACAAATAATGTGAATACAAACAAAGTTACTAGTGCAGAAATATTTTTTACCTGTGTAGAATTATTCTTTTTAAGTCAAACTTATAGAAAATATTTAGTAGAATGTTTCTAATTTTTTTTCTGTTAAGCTTTTTCTTACTGATGTGATCATTTTTTATATCAAAAAAATTGTTCAGTATAGAATTGGAGGAACTCCAGATAATCATTCTTTCTATTTTTTAATATTGTGACCCTCATCACAAGAGTCAACATGAAAAAGAAGATTAGCATTTTTTTTATGAAAATAAAGGTCTGTATATATTTAAAATAAAAAATAATTATTTCGTATATATTACGAAAAATGCCCCTAAACTCCGTGTTAATAAATAACTCGAAGAAAAATTAATTTTGTTAATTAACAATATTATCATTGAATAAAGCATTGTTTAATCGAGTTTTTTTTGTGAAAATACTGATTAAATATGCTGTTATTATTTCATTTATTTAATCTACAAAAATACAGAGAAAAGATAAAATATAGTACACTGTATAAAATATCGAAAAAAGTAATTAAAAAAATGGAAACAATAATTATTGGCTATACACTACTTTATTATAAAATAATTAATAAGTAATTCAGACTTTTGATTTTTTATATAATTAAAAAAAAAGAAGAAATTATTTGCGTGTATCCATATTTGCCGTAATTCGTTCTCTTTTGGAAATCCAAACACATGCAGTAGGCATTTTAACTTCGTGAATTAACCAAAGAAATATAAAAAGGTACGAAATTAAGTTTACCAACCACAATGACGTCAGAGGGGACAAGAAGTTAGTTGCTTGGCCTTGTTAACTCTCGCTGGCCATGCCCCATCCGTCCTGCAAGAGGAATACTTTATTTTGACAAATTATTTATTTCAAATTCTTCTCCACCGCGTCCACGTTTTGCTTAACAAGTTTTTGTTTAACTTGGCTGATTATTTAATTCAACTCATTTTTAAAGCGTAGTTTTTCTTTGAATAGCAGCATTCATTATAACTAAACGGTTTAAACACATTCATTATAACTAAACGGTTTAAAACACATTCATTATAACTAAACGGTTTAAAACACATTCATTATAACTAAAAGGTTTAACAAATATTGTTTAAGAATTTCATTTTCGTAGTTTTACAGTTTTGCGTGGAAAATAAAGAAATAACAAAAAACTTATTGTTTAACGTTTTGTTTACAAACCGCCGTTTTACTAGCTTTTAAAATAATGAAACAAAAAAAAACGATTCATTGTATAAGTGTAAATTAACATCCTCTGTTAAATCATCACACCTTACACAAAACAAAAAATAGATTCTTCTTTTTTAAGCGATTACGCATGAACACCCTTAAAAACTTGGCAGAAAGATAAAAACACTCTAATTTTAGAATTTAGAGTGAGGATCAGTTCCGTACATACATTGAATTTAATATTATCCCCTTACTTCCGAACTATTCTAGTGTTTTAAGGCAATTAACTAAATGCTTCTTTTTTGCTATATGAACTAAATCGGACATTTATAACGACAGCTAACAGAATGAAAAAAAAAGGGGTGAAAAAACAAATACGCAACTAATAAATGTTACGAAAGGCAACAGAAGTTACTCGTCTACCTGCCTGGATGAGTTTTAACTTATTTTAAAGCGTTTTTTTTAGTTCGATTTAAAAGAAGTGTCGAGACGTCACTTGATCAAATGCGGCCATTTTTTGTTTCTAATTCTAACACGATGCCTCGACACTACTCGATTTTTAAATGTTCAAATGCATGTAAAAACCAACAGATCTAATAGTAATGGAAACCCTCAACATTGGTGAGCCACTTGGAAAAAAAATCGCCTCTTCAAAATGCTGCACAAAGCCAGAGAGTGAGGAAAACTAGTTCCTCCGAGTGGCCACTGTGGTTGGGTACAACAATATTCGAGAACGGCCCTGTTGACAATTTCTTTATAAGGGTACATATGGCAACCGGCAATAAACCAGACCCTCTTGAAAGAGGTGGTGTATATGCCTGGGAGGGTGAATCTCCAAGGATCAACCCGAACCATAGTTTATTTCGGCAAAATAAAGGTCTGCATACTTATTGGATTTGTGTTACTCAGCTCCAAGGTTTTAATTCCGTTTAACTGGCGTTACATATATAGCCACACTGATGATTTTAGAGAGCATTAAACTGATAGATATATATTTAATCGAATATATATATATATATATATATATATATATATATATATATATATATATATATATATATATATATATTTGTATTGTTGCATAGCTCCTGCCTTGGCCGCTTTGTATACTCGTCCTAGAACGGGCCGTGGCAGTTCTCGTTTAAACATTCGACATTTTTGTAACACCAAAAATAATATAATTTGCATACCTTAAAATTTGTCGCACCCTCAATCTTTCCTCGCCGAGTAGAGGGTGCGCCGTCTAGTGGTTGAATTATTTCTTCGTTCTTTCTGCCGTGAACCACGCCGCTGCAACAATCTTTTAAACTTTCACTTCTTTTTATTACACGCGTTAGTTATCGATCGGCTTAGAGATATTCAATAACGGCGAGAGAGAGAGCAAATTACTGCTTTCGTAATTACTTATCAACTAAGTCCTTAACCATTCGTGGAGGAGGGGAAAGAGAACTTTCGCCTGTATTTTCTTAGGGAATCAATTCCCCTAATCATGTTGCGGACTACATCTTAAATCACGTCTCATAGGCTCGCCTCCAAAACCCAGACATCGAAACTCTCAGCTTATCACGAAGAACGAGTGACGTCACGGACCGACACGTGCGACACTCATGCGCAAACATTTCCTTCACTCATGTTTCTGACCTCTTGACCCGGTGCCCGTCAACATTCGCTCTGTGAGCACCAACCGTGAGAACAGCCCTATTCTGCCCCTGACTGCACGGGCCCACCCGCACTAAATCGCGCAAGGCGACTAATTGTAGTCTTCAGGGAAGCAGTACTTTTGTGATATGGTAGCAATACTTCATTAAAGACGTATCTGACTCTTCGATTATTGTTTAATATTTCCAATGGTGTATGCATTTTCATTTTCGCTTCGTTTCAATCGGAAAGCAAGAAGGCATTCCACCCACATTCTTTATCGTTTCTTTTCATCTTCGTCGTTGTTTTCCGATCAGATTTTGATCTAATCAATTATTTTCTCATTTGGGGACATTTTTCGAACTAGATGCTAAATTGGTTACCATTTTCCAAGTCGCCGAGTTTTCATGGCCGGAATCATCTTGTGTGAAATGATAAGCGTAATGCATCATGCGAACGCACGGAATGTTTAATCATTCAAAGTGTATAAAATAATCATCCAAACCTATCATTTAATTTGCAAAAGCATATTCCCTTCAGCTGTTTCAGAATTAATTCGAATATTCGGAGGATCATCATCATCATCATCATCATCATCATCATCATCATCATCATCATCATCATCATCATCATCATCATCATCATCATCATCATCATCAGCAGCAGCATCAGCATCATCATCATCATCATCATCATCATCATCATCATTATAATCATCATCAGTATTAGCATCATATATATATATATATATATATATATATATATATATATATATATATATATATATATATTAATAATTATATCAATTGTTTTGTATACAGGGACCTTTGTAAACAGACTCTCAACGTCGAGTGATGCAGTAATTTTTTATTATCTATTTTTTAGGTGTGCAGTATATATATATATATATATATATATATATATATATATATATATATATATATATATATATATCCTGGTGATACCAGATCAGGCTGCCCTGTAGCTCCCTGAGACGAAATTCACCTACATTGACGTTTTTTTTTTTTGTAAAACTTAATTATGTTTTACAAAACCAAAAACAAAAACAACAGCCCTTCTCCCTTTCTCCCTCCCCTTTTCTATTTTATTTTTCCTACCCTACTCCCGGTCCTGGATATAACCTTAAACTACATCCGATGGTGAGATCCGGCTTACGGACTTTGGGGAATGTGGAGCCTCCTCTTAATTACCATTGCTCCCAGGTCCACCCTGACCCGGAGTGGTAGTACCTGTTAGGGTCCCAACTATGGGTTAAATAGAAACAGATATTAAAAGGGGAAAGAAACAAAAAAGAGAAGAAAACAAATATACTTTAACAACCAAACCAAACACCATCAATAAATATTTGAACGTGTGAGGAACTTGAAGCATAAAAACTTTCACCAGGATGACTGCATTCGGCATTGAGTGGCCTGAAAGGGGTTGATGTGCCGTAAAGCGGGACAACCAAACTAGGCACCATGAATAAATATTTGAAGATATAAACAACTTGAAGCATAAAAACTTTCACCAAAATGACTGCATTCGGCATTAAATAATCTGAAAATGGTTGATATGCCGTAAAACAAAACAACCAAACTAAACACCATGAATAAATACTTGAAGATATAAACAACTTGAAGCATAAACACTTTCACCAAAATGACTGCATTCGGCATTTAATAACCCGAAAAGGGTTGATATGCCGTAAAACAAAACAACCAAACCAAACCTATATATATATCTTCGCATCAGACCATGATCTTTTACTTGCTCGTGCATGTGCCCCGCTGTTGTGATCGATGACATTATACTGATGATTTACGGCAAAAATGAAGAACATTGAGTTTGTTTGAATAAGAGTTAGCGTAGTTTTTTGTCTTGTATTGTCTACGCACACATAAATACTTATAACTTATCTTCCTCTTGTTTCCATTGCACATGAAGTCGACCAGTTTCGGGTGTAATTAGTTGTTTTGACAATAGGTTTTCTGCGTTTTAAAACAAGGTTCTTTAGTTTTACTTTTGTGCAGCTTATGAAGGGTCCAGTGTATTATACTAGGTCAAAAATAAATCTATTCTATCATGCATCTACTATATAATTTTGACCCAATGTTGATTCGATAGTATCTGCTTCTAGAACAGCCGGATATTTATAGTCGACACCTTTTTAAAAAAATTGTTTCATCACTTCCTGATTAGATAGTTCTAAGCCTGTCGTTGTTTTTAGTGTTTGCTACTTAATTTCTACCGTAGCAATGTTTAGATGCGTGTGTGTAATAATACGGTTCGAATTGGAAAGTTTCCACATAAGTTAAGAATTAGGTTAGAGAATCAAAAAAATTTATTAGAACATCAGAAAAGAAGTAAATATTGTGTAAAAGACGTCGCGTTATAGCAAACATCAAAAAGTTGCATATGAATATAGATGATTCTATCTCTTTAGTAGTCGCTGTTCCCAAAGTTGTCAGTCGATGGGAAGCTTATGCGTAACCCGAAAATGCTGGGAGAGAATGAACAAAAAAAAATTAAAGAACAGGAGCAATTTAGCACTAGTTTATTAAAGTTTTTTTTTATGTGTTAAATTATTGCAACGCACTAGAGACACACCAACAATTCAGCTGCCGAATCACCACTGCGACTACAGAATGACCACCAGCTTCCTCTGTTGAGGAATAGTCAACTCGCGGCGATCGAAGAACACTCACAGTATGTTACACTAGTATAGCACATTATTTTATTCTCAAGTCCATTCCAATGTCCTGACCGACACCGGCGCTTCAAACGTCTGCACCCACTCTAACAGTTTTCCTTTGATCTATATGTATTTTCAGAAAATAACTAAAGTGAAATAAAATATACTCGTGTCAATAACATAGTAAAAAGGCTAGTTCGAATAAAATATCGATCTGGTAAACAGATAACTATTTGGGTCTGACTTTCAAAATCCTACTGACTTCTCTTTATGTGTTATATATATATAACAACTATTAGTAAGCGATAGCAATCCCACGAGTCGGCCATGGGTAACAATTTATTGCAGTGCCAAGTTTGTATCAAGGATACACTGATGAGGCATTCTCTACTTTACACAGAGCTTGTTCGTAAAATCATCTGCAAATACTCGAATTAGTTGCTATCATCTTACGAAAAATAGAGTACACTTACAATTTCGTACGTATGGGCGTACGTCAAGAATGCTTCATTATGATATTCTTTTACGTTTTCCATTATTTCTATCTATTTGAATCCTGCATTACATTTCTTTATTATGTTTGGCTGGCATCATAGTAATGACAAAACGTAATTGAGATAGCAATTCTCTCTGACAAATTCTTCTCCATGTTTTTTTCTAGTAGAGGTTTCGACTTCCAGCTATCACTTCTATTTTCTGTGTTACCATTGCTTTCAACATAAAGTTTTTAATGTTGTCTGGTATTTTAAACAGCTTTAAACATTTACTTGTTCGTATGAGCGGATTTTGTCGTAGTTCTTTGTAGTGTATCCATTGGATAATGTTTTTCTTCTGGCTTTTATTTTCTTTAACATATTCTACACATTTAAAACCGAAATTGAGTTTACAGTTGCCCTTGCTAATAGGTCCATTAAAATGGACAATACCCGGCATTACCACCTACTGTTTCAGGACAGATGGATATCTTGCCTATCGCCTGAAGGTTTCTTATTCGTGAGAGTGTCCGACGTAACTATATATGTATTTCTTCCCATCTGAAGGGCCCCTTTCTGGGAATTTTTATTTTCCCCATATTGAAACCCAGCTAAATTTGACCTCTTGGAGCGACAAGTGAATAGAAAAAATATCCGACATTACATGTTCTTTTCCGGTGTACAGTGCTTTATAACTTGTCGCCTTAGGTTCCTTCATTCGCTCGGGAGTGCCGAAGGGAATATAACGGTGTTTTTGTTCCCATTCAGAACTGGATTTTCCCCACACTAACATCCAGACACACACGGAAGTAAATAAGTACCCTTGTAAATATGATATTCTGTTACGCACTTAAAGCGGAAATTATGGCCAATATTTCAATAAATGCTATGAACTCGTTTTTTTTTCAAAAAACAAACAAACTAATTCTTTGTAAAAGAGAAAAAAAAGTGTACGTTCAACAAGGATTTTAACTAAATACTTACACGTTACGAAAAGAAAATTGAAAAAAAAAAAGAAAAAAGGTCAAACTTTTTTCTGTATAAACACAAACGCTGAATTATTTTCTAGTGGAAAATTGCCACACAAGGAAAAAATAAATTACGGAAATACTCGTCAATATAACCAGATACAAACATTGTAAAAGTTTTTTTGTAGAGTTGGTACTATAGAAAAAGAATTGGTTTGTTTCTGAAAACGCTTTTTTGTCAGTAAGCGGCATGTTGAGTGGTTTGCATGTTTTCGGGGCATACGAGTAGAATAATTTAAAGGTGAAAGATGTTCGTCCAAGAGAAAGGAGGGGTGCGCAGAAAAAAATAAGAATATCTCTGATTGTGAGTTTGACTACCCAGAAATTGTTCTTTGTTTGAGATAAGGTCAGTGCTTCATTAAACAGAGAATAATAATGCATAGATTAACCGTCTTCAGAAAAGTCATGTCCCTAGCTAGTTTACAGTTTAGCCCCTTTGAGTGGACACTGTCTAGCGGTTATTTATAGTAGACTTTGCGATGTTCTTTCTGCGTGTGGTAATGGGGATGATTGAGAAATACCGGAATCTAAGATTCCGGTCAAAAGTACATATATTCCAGCCTAGATGAATGGAAGGTCAGTTAGAGGCGGCCATCTGGTCGTGATGTAATCAGTTACAATTGGATGTCTGAGAGTCGGTTCGATTTGTCTGCCTCTCAGATAGAAGGGGTTCTTAAGTTCTAAAGTAAGGAACTTGTGTTTTGGTTTAGTCGGGCAAATATCTCCTTTTGCAAGTCAGCTATTCAATCTGATAACATTTTTCTTGGCCTTTTGGCTAAGATCAAAGTGTAGTATCTGTTCCGATTGATACTGCACCCCATAGACTGGTATTGTCTTTGCCTTCGGGGCTTGATTTACGCCGGTCTATGGGTCTGTCATGTGCAGTTCTAGGAGGTCCACCCTCCCAGGCTTCGCCTCCCCTCTTTAGGGGAGGAGTAAGTTTATTGCTTACTGTCTGAGGCGCCCCTACCGGGGAATGCCGACGGGGCTGCCCATGCAATTTTTAAACCCCACTTTCCCGACCCGACTTTGGGTCACATCTTACTTGTGGGAGTAAAATAAAAACTGGCCTTGTGCCTAACTCCTGGAGAGGAGTAAATAAATACTCAACTGCCATCGAACGCAAGTTATAAATGCATTTTTGCACACTACATGAATGAAAACTGATTACTTCACAAGTATTTGAATATAAAAGTGATACCCAATTAGAAGCTGAGGTCAGCTATTCAATCTGATAAAACGAGTACAATTTTAAATCCCAAGGAGAAGTCAGCCTCTGTTAATAGTTTTTAAACTGAAGTTGTGTTTTTTTTGTTGTTTGGAATGAGGACTTTTTTGCAGCGTTGTCTGAATCGAACAAAGACTTTTGACCGACACAACACGCGGGATGATCACGACGTGTGCAGTGAATGCGCACATGCATGTTCATACTATTATTTTCGTCAATAATGAAGAATGTCGTCGGAAAGTCATGATCGACATAGGTGAAAAGCTATTGACGATTTTCTCTCTGTGATGTATTTCATGCTTACTCAGTTACCAGTGGAAAACGGAATTAGAACATTTGCGAGGATTTAAAGATGGTTAAGGTCTTCCGCTTATAATCATGACAATTCTAATGTTTTTTTGGCTCGTGTCATACTTGAATGGTGATAAATGATATATCTATTCATATATGAAACTAATTAAAACATGCTAATATCGATTTTAAAACTGTTTCTTTTTCGCTGTATTGTACAGTTCTGTGTTCTTCCCGTCAACGAATAAAGCAAAAGTAAGACATTTTTGTTGTGTAGCTATTTACTTCAGTTATTACTGTTTAAATAGATATTTAAAAAAAAATCTTTTATGACCTCAATCTCGCACTTGTGAAATCTGTTTTTCACGCATTGTATTCGATTAACGCATCCTAAGTCTGCCATCTTTTTGAACTACCTCCTCACTGTCTTATTTCTATCTCTACTTCATACGCAAACATGGCAGCTGCTTCAATATAATAGAAAGGAATAAAAAGAAATTACATTTACATTGTGTGTAACTGGTAAAGTTACACACAAAATACTCTTTGTTTTTAGCCACCATAGACAAAGGTTTTGTACTAATGCCTCATCGTTTATCAATTGTATGTCTGGGAGTCGGTTGAGTTTGTCTGCGTCTACGATAGAAGTGGGTTCTTAAGCTCTCAAGTAGGAGAGTTAATGAGAAGACCCATTTATGTTTAGAGATGATGGTTAAAACTGGGTATTATTTTATCTTTTAAGAGGGCGGGTTTAAACGAGTTTGTTTATATTAGACTTGTAATGGAATGTTATAATAAGCTGGAAAGCAGCCTCGTGGTATTGTGTTCCTCAGGCAGGTAATTAAAACGAAATCGTTCCATGGAAGTTTCGTGTAGCTTCAGATACAAAGAATAGGAAAGAACAAATATTTACAGTGGTTGTAGAGAGACGAGGCTTTGCTGTGAATGTTTTACAGGGTGAGCAAAGATTGATTTTTTGTAGTGTCCCAGCTGTTTGTGCATTAAAATTAGTTAAAATTTACACAGGTGTTCATGTGTTTTATTGTGCTTACTACCATATGCAGGACAATTTTATTAGCTTTCATTTGGTACCACTTTCAATGCTATAGCATCAACCTCTGGAAAGCTACAATGAAAATAAGGACATAATATCCAATATTTTGCAGCGTTTTTGAAAAACGTCAACAATAAAATTACATGGCTCTTGAGGCAGGCATAGCCAATGTCCAAGATCACAATAACTGGTATATTTAGCTAATTTAGACCTTGAAGAATGGGAATAATATCAGTTTCCATATGTTTGAAGGAAAAGGTCAATTTTGAAGAGGTCTAATATATATATTTATACATATATATATATATATATATATATATATATATATATATATATATATATATATACATATTAGTATTTCATGTATCCACATAAAAATTTTATAAGGAAATATAATTGTTATGTATCAATTTTCAGTATTTACTTCAACAGTGCTCAATACGCGAGTAGAGCTTGGTAATAAGTTATGAAAATATATTTATGGCAATCAAGCTACACAGAGGCTCCTGCATTTCATCCCCGGGGGAATCTTCAGGCTAAAATGCATGGAGTTATTTTTGCCGGGTGTTTTTATATACACGGCTTGCTAGTTAACCAATCAGATTCTTTGTTGTTCTCTCAGCCAATCGTTGGGCTTCCCGCGAACAAAGGCTTTGTTGGTGTCACTTCCTATACCCTATTGTTTTGTTATCAATGGATTTGCCTATATCCTGTTTCCTTTGGTGTGCCCATATAATGGGTTAATTTATTTTTACACGTGGTTCTTTGTATTTCTATTTTAGGTTTTAATTTTTTAAATCACAACATATTCGCAACTAGCCCCCACAACAAAAAGAGACCATTTTTGCTGATATACTTTCAGGAAAAAGTAATACCCGAAGACGTTGAAATATTAGTTCTATTGTTGGTCATTCTGTCGAAATTGAGAACCATATTTTTAATTAAAAACTACGAAGATATAAAAACACCCTATTCGCAGCAAACTCCCACAACAACAGGAGAATATTTATGCTGAGATACATTGAAGAAAATGTTATACTGGGAGACGATTGGATATTAGTTCCATTTTTAGATATATAAAAACAGCCTATTCGTAATAACAGGATACATTTTAGCTGAGATACCTTTAAGAAAAATGTTATACACGCAGATGTTTGAATATTAGTTCTATTTTTGATTATTCTGTCGATTTGGAGAACAACACTGTCCAGCATAAGTAAGGAAGATATGAAACCAACATGAATGCAGCCAGATCCCACAACAACTGGATAACATTTTTGCTGAGATAAATTGAAGAAAAAGTAATACCCGCAGACATTGGAATATTTGTTCAATTTTTGATCATTCTGTCGAAATGGAGAACCAAATGTTCCATTAAAGATTCCGAAGATAAAAAAAGTTCAATTTTTCATCATATATATATATATATATATATATATATATATATATAGTCTTCCACATACAGACTGTTTCCCTGTTTCACAGCTCATCAGTGCGACTAAACCAGTTAGTGCCTCAAACCGAGATCGAAACGCAACCGTCGAGTTGACAGTCGGCGATGTTAATCCCTACGCCATCATACGACACGGACTGAATGTAAGTTGTATCTCAATGTAAACATTGCAATTGTCGGAGCTCGAATTAGTGTTTTCCTAATGAGCATTGCCTTTTTTACGCTAATGGCAGTTGGCGATACCCTTACAAACATAAGCTCTACCCGGGGGTGAGCTTTATATAGTCATCCACATACAGACTGTTTCGATGTTTCACAGCTCATCAGTGCGGCTAGACCAGTTAGTGCCTCAAGCCGGGATCGAAACGCAACCTTCGAGCTATATATATATATATATATATATATATATATGAGTATATGAAAGGATAAAAATAATCCGACGATATAAAATTAAAAATGGAAAAGCGGAAGACATTTTCGCTCAACGTTTCGCCCAAATTTCACGAGGGCTTTGTCATTTTTGTATTCTTCGTCCGCTCTTGACAAAGCCCACGTGAAATTTGGGCGAAACGTTGAGCGAAAAGGTCTTCCGCTTTTCCATTTTAATTTAATTTCATATATATATATATATATATATATATATATATAAATATATATATATATATATATTTATATATATATATATATATATATATATATATTTATATATATATATATATTTATATATATATATTTATATATATATATATATATATATTTATATATATAGGTTCTCTCCAAATATGATCTGAGGTTAAGATCGGACTCTAACTCTGCCTGATGAGATCTCAGTTTATAGTAACTGTTGATCGATAACATCGACCTGCCAGTGTCGCAGATTTTGTACATGTCTGGGTAAATAAAATTATCATTCATAAAGTTCTATTTTGATATTGAGCACTTTTTATAAACCCGGTTAAAATTCTCTGGATTACCACCCTGTGGATATTTTTCACCTGGATTATTACCATTATTATATATATATATATATATATATATATATATATATATATAGAGAGAGAGAGAGAGAGAGAGAAAGAGAGACATATAGAGAGAGAGATAGAGAGACGCACATAGATAGATAGGTAACAAAATGTAATCGACCGAGGAACGGACTGTCTCGCTATAAATGCATATTCTAGTGCAACTCTAAGCGTGACAGAAAGATGAAATTGCTGCTTACAACTAATTAAGTCCGAAAAAAAAAGATTAGCTACAAAGAATTTCTTTTCTTTGCAACTGAAATTACGGCGTCAGATTCTTATTTGTTTCACCTATTATTCATTTGCTGCGGGACATTCTTGCGAACGATTATGAGTTCCGGTGCGATGAACTTGTCTATAAAAGTATAGCCATCACAAACAGATAATCGATTTAAGACAAAGTCTGAACGAGTCAATGTAATAAGGAATTAATTAATTCTATCTAATTTCGAAGAACGCTCAAGTTCAAAGTGAACACACGACAAGCATTTCAATGGAATATTCTCTTTGATAGAATGAAGCTGGGCAAAAGAAAAAAAGTACACCTATACACTTTATATATTACTAATAGTTTTATTATGTTATCATACTTATCTGCTTATTAGTCACTTGGTTTACTCCACCTTTTCATGGATGTTGTAGATTGTGCTGCTATCGAATGCTAATTAACACATCATAAAACTACAATTAAATTATACGTAGTTTTTGCAACGCTCAACCACAGTTGTCCTCCGAGACTGAAAACACCACAACCAAGATCGTCTTTCGTCGTCTCCTGAAGGCTTCCTTTTTGTGGGGGTGCATTATTGCTCATAAAACAAGATTAGCACAACTACATAAAGAAAATAATTAGATCCCGAATTTGGGAAAAGGTCCATTTTATTAGGCTGTTGACGCTTCCTTCCTCTCTGCTAGTGGCAAAAGGAAAACTATCGAGCCTGCAGATTTCCGGGACTTGGCCCATTAGTTTATAATACTATCACGTCTTATCACTTCAAGTTACTAATCCAGAATCTCCGTTGTTCGCGCCGATTCTATCTCGTGCGCCGTTATTTCCTCTAGCTTGAATTCTCAAAGGCCATTGGGTTTTATGGACAGATTTCAAGACCGATTTTAAGATTCAGACATAGTCTAGAGTAGACGCTGAGGCGTTAAACCACGTATTGATTAGTGTTGACTGTCACAAAGTTTATTTAATTTCATAAAAAAAAACTTACTTTGTATTGAGCATGTCTGAAAATAGGTTCGGTTTGTGTTTATTATGTTAATTTATTTGAACTTAAATAATTAATATATATATATATATATATATATATATATATATATATATATATATATATATATATATAGGCAGCATCTTCTCTTTACGTCAAAATGGGTCTGAAAGTACTTAGGAGACAGATCCAAACTATGCCAAATTCATCAGCCAATTCTCCTCCGAAACTAAGATCCTGATTCGGACTACTGAAAGGATCTACCAAAGGATAAAGGATATCTAGACATTAGTAGTCTCTTATATTCAACAATATATATATATATATATATATATATATATATATATATATATATATATATATATATATATATATATATATATAAGGGAAATGAAAAAGGAAAAACCAATAGATATTTTTGTATATGTTCATCAACGTTTCGTCTTTATTTTTAAGACTTCCTCAGGATGATAATTTTAAGAAAAATGTCATGCAAGTACATCGAAATATTGGGTTGACATGATGGGTTGATGAGAAAAAGTAGTAGCCGTGGCTACTAAGAGCGCTGAACCAAGGTCCGGGCTGAGAGAAGTCAGCCACTGGCAGAAAGTGAAATGAAATAAGAGGATTGAACTTATTAGCCACGGCCACTACATTTTCTCATCAACCCATCATGTCCCATTACGTCGGATTACTCTCATCCTTCATTACTCATATAACATTTGCACAAGTTTTGTGAAGTATCTTTTACTATTTTACTATTTACTACCTGACCTCTGCCTTAGCTTTATTTCCTGATTCTTCTTCAAATTTAAATCACGAAATAAGTAAAACGGAACCCCATTTCAATATTAGAGTGGAAAGGACAGCAGATAATGTAAATTAACGGTTAAGGATAAGGAAAGTTGTAAGAGAAATAGAATGATGTAAACAAATTGAAATAAATAAAAGGAAAATAGAGATCGAGACAACGGAAAGAGAGAAAAGAAGATCGAAAGAGAAGGTAAAAGGGGGTAGAGAGCGTCTATTATGATATCACAATGTATTCTGACTTCATAAGATTATTGGACTTGGTAATAGAATAGTGTAAATTACACGAAATGATGTTTTTTACTACTAATTATCTTGTTCGTAACCTATACATGTTTGAATAAAATATAATAAGATTATACTTGTATATTTATTTTTAAAAATGAACAATACATGAAACAATTTACAAAACATCTTTATATACAATATTTCTAATGAAAGTAATATTTCGACGATTACACCTTATTTTGTGAATGTTTTCGATTAAATTAAATTTGGCTCCAATTCATGAATATTTATTTACTCCTCTCCAGGAGTTAGGCACAAGGCCAGTTTTATCTTACTCCCACAAGTAAGATGTGACCCAAGGTCGGGTCGGGAATGTGGGGTTTGAAAAGCCAGCGCTCGAGAGGTGAGCACTCTGGCCATTAAAAATTGCCTGGATAGCCCGGTTGGCATTCTCCGGTCGGAGCGCCCCAGGCAGTAAGCAATAAACTTACTTCTCCCCAAAGAGAAGAGGCGTAGCCTGGGAGGATGGACCTCCTAGAACTGCACAGGACAGACCCATACACCGGCGTAAATCAAGCCTCGAAGGCCAAGACAATACCAGTCTATGGAGTGCAGTATCACTCGGAACAGATACTACACTTTGATCTTAGCCAAAAGGTCAAGTCAATTCATGAGTAGCATACAAAGATTCGGAAGGTCGTTGCTTTTGATGTAAGCATGACACACAAAATCACACACGCTATTGTATTAATATGTGTCTTCCCGGTCGTCCCCTTCCTACCTCTCTTCCTCTTCCCCTTAGAATGTAGAAAAAAATCTTAGAAGTTGGTTGGGATCGAACTATAAACCAGTCGGGCCGAAGTCAAAAATACTACGTCGCTAACCGTTGCGCCAAAGGGAAATACTTGAAAATGATTAAAAAATTAGGCGTGTTGAATGTTTTTCAAAATCTAGGTGCGGCACGCATGCGCAGAGCTTTTGCCGGAAGCGTGACACACGAACACACACGCTATCGTATGAATATATAGATGATTAAAAAAATGAAAGAGAGGTTGAAAGAGGATAAAGAAGTTAAGAATGAGTGAGTGATAGACAAGGAAAGATTAGAGTAGGAAAACGAGAGAGAGGAGGATAAAGTGCCTAGTATAACATCACTATGTATTCTGACTTTGTGAAATAATGTGAACTTGTAATTTTTGTAAAAAATTCTGATGGCCCAAGGTCAAGGTTAAGAAATTATACATCGAATGATGTATATATATATATATATATATATATATATATATATATATATATATATGTAAACGCGTAAGGCTACCAACATTTGTAAAACACTTTTTGAACATTTATTTATCATTTTGTTATTTTATCATTTAATAATGTTATATAGCGCGTCTCAAGCGTTGCCCGCTCTCATCAGATATGTAAATTAATTAAATAAATTTCTTTTGATTTGAAAGAGTGTTGTTTTATTTGAGGACAAATGTTGGTACCCTTAGCCCTTTACATATATACTTTGCTCTCGTTGGAACTGCACTAATACTGCACTACCCTCTTTTCTCTCTCTCTCTCTCTCTCTCTCTCTCTCTCTCTCTCTCTCTCTCTCTATATATATATATATATATATATATACATATGAATTGTGTGTATTTAGGCAGCATTTTCTCATTTATGCATACATTGTTAACAATAACATAATTCGTCTATTTAAGTATACCTTTTTTATTTTTTCAATTTTTCTGATGGCCTTATTTGTATTACAATCTAAACAATTAATAAATGTTCCATAGGTTTCACAGATTTCACGAACGTTCGACGACGAATCGAAAACGTTCGTGAAACCTGTGAAAATGCACGTAATTCCTGGTGAATGAAGTGATATTTTGTTAATTTAGTTCTTTTATATTTTTGTACCATTTGATTTGAGTGAAATAGATCAATTATTGTAAGCTGCTTCTTTATAAGATGTCTAGTTGCTAATTACTAGATACAACTAATGAATTTCTTACTAACACTTTTCTTTGTAATTATTATCTACTAGTTATTTTAGTCTTCACATGTCCTCCCCCAGTCGTGGACCCCAGTCGCATGTTTGCAAGGCCTGTATTACGGATCGCCTTGCAAATAATCAAGTTCGGATTAGGAACAGGATCGGATATGTTGTCTTGAATGATTCCCGAGAAACGTCGGGTATCTTTAGAGGGAGTTAATGATGTTAATATTTATCGAAATAATGTCACTTCCATTACGTCACATAAACGCTTAGTTTACTGTTAAGCCGCACACACAAAATTGAATAAAATTGTTTAGGACTTCTCATTCAATGGCCGACAACGTTAGCTCTTTCTGTTAAGTACCTAGGAAATAATACAATAATACAACCGTGATACAGAAATCGAAAGTTGTTACTTCTCTACGTTCGACTATCTTGAGTCACCGTAGACTATTGGACTGTACTTGAACAATATTCTGTAGAGTGTAAACTGTTTCACAAACAAGGGTTTAGAAGTCCGAGGGACGCCACGTTGATACGCCCATAACAAACTAACAATTATTTTCATATTACAAGCAGAAGGAGAAGCCTGACCTGACTCAATTCACACTAAGATGCGACCTTTTTAAAGAAGAGTTGTTCAGTATTGAGACTGCATTATCTTTATTCAATTTAGAAATTGTTTTTTTTCCTTGCGTTTGTTTTCTTTTACACCGAATTAATTATTTATGCAATTTCCGCCTCGTCTGATTGGCTTTTCTAGAAGATTCCAAAATTCGTTCTTCCCCGTTGACAATACCCATTTATTCTGGCTTGGTAATTCTACCGAAAGTGACTATTTTTATTTTTATTTTACTCATTTTCAGCTTCAGAGATTTCAATCACTTGATTAAAAATAAAAAAAACGCTTAATGCAAAGTTATCAATTCAATTGTATTTTAAAGCACAATTTTACGACACGGTAAGGCTTAAAAAAAAAGACAGGAAATCTAGAAGGCGCTTAAAGAAATTTGTTGGTTTATCAATATATATATATATCGCTAAACTGAAAAATAAAACTTGACTGAAAAAAATCTCGGCGATAAACATGAAGATAGAGTTAAATATTATTTTTGAATAAGTACACATTTTAGATATGGCGTTTACACTAAATACTGAAACACACATTTTACAAAAATAAAATAATACCGTTCTATCTGAAAATAAAGACCAATGAGTTGATTAGGTAGGCGGTGAGCAGCACCGCGAGAATCGGTAATGAGCAGCATCCGATTATTTAAACGTAAGACACAACCATTTTTAATAGAATATGTCCTAAAGACGGTACTAAACTGCCTGAAACCCCCTTGGGAATAGTTCCGCCATCATACCATCCACGGGATCAATCTTTCCCGTTTCTTTCTGTTTTTCTGCTTAACCTATCACACAGACACATCAGATCTTACAGCTCTGCCTCTAATCATTACGACACAAAAATGTTTCTAGTAGTGAGCGACTAAGTTTGAAATTTTAGGAAATGTGGAGTGACACCTTACATTTCTTTTTAATTAAATTCATCCTAAAAAAGGGGGCATCATGCTAGAAAGACGTAAGGAGGTACCGTGATTAGGGGCCACATTTATAGGGGACTTCTTTAGTCTGGAGTTTTGCAGCATAATCTTTGTACACATTACATTTACCTTTTTACATTTGGTACAATCAGAGTGACGGTGAGCAGGGAAGGAATTCCAATGTTAAGAGATCAAAGTAAAGAAATTATTCTCAGACAAAGTTATCCGTCATCAATAGAGTGTAGAGTTTTACTACTAGTCGGGTTTACTGGGGTTAGGATTAAGGTTAGGATTAAGGTTAGGATTAAGGTTAGGGTTAGGGTTAGGGTTAGGGTTAGGGTTAGGATTAGGTAAGGGTTAGGATTAGTGTTAGGATTAGGGTAAGGGTTAGGGTTAGGGTTAGGGTTAGGGTTAGGGTTAAGATTAGGGTTAGGGTTAGGGTTAGGGTTAAGGTTAGGATTAGGGTTAGGATTAGGATTAAGGTTAGGATTAGGATTAGGGTTAGGGTTAGGATTAGGGTAAGGGTTAGGATTAGTGTTAGGATAACGGTAAGGGTTAGGATTAGGATTAAGGTTAGGGTTAGGGTTAGGGTTAGGGTTAGGGTTAGGGTTAGGGTTAAGGTTAGGATTAGGGTTAGGGTTAGGATTAAGGTTAGGGTTAAGGTTAGGATTAGGGTAAGGGTTAGAGTTAGGACTATGGTTATGATTAGGATTAGGATTAGGGTTAGGGTTAAGATTAGGGTTAGGGTTAGGATTAAGGTTAGGATTAGGGTTAGGGTTAGGGTTAGTGTTAGGGTAAGGGTTAGGATTAAGGTTAGGATTAGCGTTAGGGTTAAGTTAAGGGTTAGGGTTAGGTTAGGATTATTGGTAAATTTCGAAAATTAATACAATTGCGAAATTCGGAATATTCTTGTTAATGATTGTGTCACCAATGTTGGTCATCCAATAAAACCGGACGCCAGCATGAACATAGAATACACCAGCAGAAGACTGGTGTGCAGTTTAACCCTTCACGTAACATACATATACACCTATAATAACGTTAGCAAACCGGCCACCAATAGATCGCTGAAGTTAAGCGTCGTTGAGCCGGATCAATACTATAGGGTGACAATTTCAGGATACGGGGTGCTGATGTGGGAGGACGAAACCACGTCTACAATGCTCTGTCTAAAATGGTCAAGGCTTGCGGTCTTACAACGGAGTAGCGAGGTTACCCTCTTTATAATATCAACGTTTTACAATGGCTACGGCTATATAAAGACTGAATCAAGATGTAGGATGTTACACTAATACAACAGAAAAATATAGTTTATATAGACTATATATAAATATCAATATAGGCGACGAAAATGATCGTACATCAAACTATGTAACTCATGGTTGTTTCTAATTCCAAAGATTCAGACTAAATAAATGTAGTTTATTCTCTGTAATGAAGTCTTAATAATCAAGATCTCTAGTAAACTATTAACACGTGCGTGTAGAAGAGTGTGTAGTCTTATTAAGTGGTGTCTAGTTAAATATCAAAAGGTCTCTGAAAAACTTGTCTCCCATTCGTCTCGAGAGAACATGAAATATGCGAGCTTCAAAACGTCCGTACGTCGTGCGATTCAAAGATTCAAGTCTTAAGATTTCTAACTCTATTTAACAAAGAGAGCCATTCGGTAATGGGATATGAAAGGCTATAATTCAAATGGAAATTAGTTTCTACTAAAACTAAATCGTGCTTGTTTCACTTTACGCAAATGGTGAGACCTGAAGGATCCACATTCAAAGGGCAATTATGTCAAAAGGAAATCGTTCTTGCTTCATCTGACGCCAACGTCAGCGGGATGTCCCAATGACATGTATACAGAGTTTTACATGTGATAAACTCACAAGATGTCATATTTTTTTAATTCATAAATAGATTGAAACGAAAATACAGATTTAACATTAACAGATATGTATTCCAAAGTGCGACTGCAAATTGGAAAATTCTCTTGAAGTGTACAGATAGTTAAACATGTTCCCTTACGCGATTCGTGCGATAAGTTTCTGTCCGTCTTTCTTGATTTGTAAAGGTTATCAATGATTGTCGTGTTGGGTTACCTTTCTTTCAGGATTATCTCCCTTGTGTTCAATTATCAAACTTTAAAATAGTTGTATCCCTTTGTGAATAGATGTTTGTGAGTTATGCTCCTCGATAGCGTTCAAGTTCTCTCTGACAAAAAAAAAAGATGGCGGATCAGTCAAGCACGGTGGAGTTCATTATTGGATTATGTTACTAACAAACAAACATTTTCTTTTCCGGAATATGTTTTTGATGGGTATTCTAAAAAAGTTCCATTTTCTTCAAACTAATTGCCAATTAAGATTGTAATCAGTTGCGTGCGTAGGCGGATCTTTTTTAAACCTTCTCGTTAAATGTCTTTGTTTTGATTTTTTTCTTTTTGTTATGCGTGATGTTATTAGTTCAGAACCTGAGACTGACAAAATATCTATTATCTACTTAGGTGGGTTCTTTTTTTCATCACAAAACTTCCAGGAGAATAGCTAAACCCTTTAGTAACGGTTTTAGTCGGGCTATTTTCATTTTTCTTGCTTAACACATAGTCAGAATATATATTTTGCATGAACAAGTTTTATTTTTTACTTGTATTCACTGCAAACAAGGCAAATTGCTACTTAAACGTCAGATGCTACTATGAACGAGAGAACCAGATTTCTAGAGGCACGCGTAGCGGGGAGTTGTGAAGCGAGATGTCTGTTCACATAACAGTTGAATTTCTACATGTGGGTACGGTCGGGGAAACAGAGAACAAGGCGGAATTCTAAATGAAAGCAGTTCAATAACAACATATACAGGGTGGGCCAAAATAAGGGTCCTATCTTTAAATTTGAATAACTTGAATTTGAATAACTTCCACAAAATAAAAGTTAAACTCACCAAACTTTATGTGTGTGTAGACTGACCCTTCCGAGATTTTTTGAAATAAACAAAACAAATTTTAGCCGAAAAACACTTCTTAAAACTTACAAAAACTAAAGTATTGTTTTTTACACTGTTTTGAGTTTTTTAAGCAAAAATAATGTTTTCTAAATGAGGGTACGTTCCTTAGGGCTAATACGGCTCATGCTTGCTTCGGAAGGGGTCCTTTACTTATTCTAAAAAAAAAATCAAAAAAAATCAATAAATAAAAAAGTTATGAATTTTTAAAAATAGGACCCTTATTTTTGCCCACCCTGTATATGTGTAAAAAGCTTTCCGGCATCTGGAGATTTATTTACGTTGAGAGAGTATTAGTGCAGCAAGTTCGTTAAAGCGTTGCCTGGGATAAAGAACTTTACCCTTTTTTTGTTATGTTATATAAAGAAAAGCTATTATCTTCGTCTAAGAGTCATAAAATAATGATATAGTATCATTACTGTTAATTTGTATATCTTGGGGCAAAAGTGCTCAATACACTAGTAAGAGTACGTGTGTTTACACACAGCGTTACCCTAAATAAATAAAAAAAAACTGTCAATCGCACACTGTACCTCTTTCTGAAAGTAAGTATGTAGTGAATTAACTGTTGCTCAATCACAAATGCACCTTTTCTGAAAGTGGTATTAATGAAGCAAGGGTTGCTTAATATTCTAAGCGCACTTTTCCTAACCATTAGCGACACCTTTTCTAAACATGCCTCTGTAGTGAAGCAAGGGTTGCTTAATATCTTCAGCGCACTTTTTCTAAACATGAGTCTTAAATGAAGCAAGTGTTTCCCAACCATTAGCGACACCTTTTCTGAACATCAGTCTGTAGTGAAGTAAGGGTTGCCCATTCCTGAACTGCACATCTTCTAAACATGTGTATTTAGTGAGGCAGGGGTTTCTCAATCCTGGCGCACCTCTTCTAAACATAGTAAACGAATCAGAGTCGAAGGTTTGAGAAAGAGTCATTTTTTTTCATCTAATTTGTTTTCATTCATTTTTCATGTATTTTTTTCATGAACTTTTTAATTCATATTTTAATTCGTACCATTGAAGTAAAACAAGCACGGGATGCACCATTGCATCTGTGGAACATAGGCTAGATTGTGGTAGATAGTGTAGGACCTATTATATTAGATAGGATTTTTTAAAACTCTGTCTAATGAGGAATAAGAGACTGGTGGTTTGTACACAAACCTAAATACAAAACCATACTTTATGTATTATGGAATGGTGGCTTTGTAGATATATACGTTACTGTCAGGTGAGATAAGTTTCTCTTTATCCCGAGAAAAAGAGCCCACCGTTGCAGCAGGTTAAGCAATATATTTTAAGTATTTGTTGTAATTCGTGTTACCTGTGATTTTTAAGCCGGGGAGTTCGAATGTTAACTTTTCAGGTAGTTAAAAAGGTTTGTTATTATTGTTCAAGAAATGGAGTTTTGTATTAGTTTTCTTTTAATTGTTAAAGCTTTGTATTAGTTTTCTTTTAATTGTTAAAGCTTTGTATTAGTTTTCTTTTAATTGTTAAAGCTTTGTATTAGTTTTCTTTTAATTGTTAAAGCTTTGTATTAGTTTTCTTTTAATTGTTAAAGCTTTGTATTAGTTTTTTGTTAATTGTTAAAGGTTTGTATTAGTTTCTGTTAATTGTTAAAGCTTTGTATTAGTTTTCTTTTAATTATTTAAGCTCTGTATTAGTTTTCTTTAATTGTTACAGCTTTGTATTAGTTTTCTGTTAATTATTAAAGCTTTGTATTATTTTTCTTTTAATTATTTAAGCTCTGTATTAGTTTTCTTTAATTGTTACAACTTTGTATTAGTTTTCTGTTAATTATTAAAGCTTTGTATTATTTTTCTTTTAATTATTTAAGCTTTGTATTAGTTTTCTGTTAATTGTTAAAGCTTTGATTAGTTTTCTTATAAGTATGAAAGCTTTGTATTATCTTTCTTTTATAATTGTTGAAGCTTTGTATTAGTTTTCTTATAATTGTTAAAGCATTGTATTAGTTTTCTTTTAATTGTAAAAGCTTTGTATTAGTTTTCTTTTAATTGTAAAAGCTTTGTATTAGTTTTCTTTTAATTGTTAAAGCTTTGTATTAGTTTTCTTTTAATTGTAAAAGCTTTGTATTAGTTTTCTTTTAATTGTTAAAGCTTTGTATTAGTTTTCTTTTAATTGTTAAAGCTTTGTATTAGTTTTTTGTTAATTGTTAAAGGTTTGTATTAGTTTCTGTTAATTGTTAAAGCTTTGTATTAGTTTTCTTTTAATTATTTAAGCTCTGTATTAGTTTTCTTTAATTGTTACAGCTTTGTATTAGTTTTCTGTTAATTATTAAAGCTTTGTATTATTTTTCTTTTAATTATTTAAGCTCTGTATTAGTTTTCTTTAATTGTTACAACTTTGTATTAGTTTTCTGTTAATTATTAAAGCTTTGTATTATTTTTCTTTTAATTATTTAAGCTTTGTATTAGTTTTCTGTTAATTGTTAAAGCTTTGATTAGTTTTCTTATAAGTATGAAAGCTTTGTATTATCTTTCTTTTATAATTGTTGAAGCTTTGTATTAGTTTTCTTATAATTGTTAAAGCATTGTATTTGTTTTCTCATCATAGTTAAAGCATTGTATTTGTTTCTTCATCATAGTTAAAGCATTCTATTAGTTTTCTTATAATTGTTACAGCATTGTATTCGTTTTCTCATCATAGTTGAAGCTTAGTGTTAGTTTTATTATCATAGTTAAAGCATTGTATTTGTTTACTTATAATTGTTAAAGCATTGTATTTGTTTTCTCATCATAGTTGAAGCATTGTATTTGTTTTCTCATCATAGTTAAAGCATTGTATTTGTTTACTTATAATTGTTAAAGCATTCTATTCGTTTTTTCATCATAGTTGAAGCTTAGTATTAGTACCATTAACAGTTACCATCTATTGTTTTTGTTCAATTTCACTACAGACTGGAAATCATTTTTTTTAAATATGCAGCCATTTTCTTGGATATGTGTGCGTACGTTTTCTGTACTTGCATAAGAGTCACTTACATCCTAAGATGAATTACTTTTGGCCAAATCGGAGGAGGTACGCTCAAAGCATCCTTTTCGTGCCTTCACAGATTGCAATCCCGACTCTGAAATAAAATAAGCTATGTTTTATTCTCCACCCAACATCCTCTTTCTCACAGAAGGGACGTTGCTAGTCTTTCTCTACTCTATCGTTATTTCCATGGAAGGTGCTCGACTGAGCTCCAATCTCTTCTATTCTCTGCAGCCCCTTTCTCACAGAAGAGACGTTGCTAGTCTTTCTCTACTCTATCGTTATTTCCATGGAAGCTGCTCGACTGAGTTCCAATCTCTTCTCTTCTCTGCAGCCCCTTTCTCACAGAAGAGACGTTGCTAGTCTTTCTCTGCTCTATCGTTATTTTCATGGAAGATGCTCGACTGAGCTTCTATTCTATAAAACATTCACAATCAAAACTCAACAAGCTACAACATCTATCAATACATTTCCGTTCTCACTCTGTGTACATAGAACCAAGCGGAATTTTCATGGACAGAGTTTTTTTCCCTAAAACTACTCATTTATTGGACACAGTGCAGTAGGGCTCTTTTCTCACTTACTATAACATTGACGTTTTGAAGTTTAATGTAAACAAATTTTGACTGAGCCGTCCTCCTAAATTATCAGCTTCTCTACCAGTTACATCCATCCCCTCGGTGTCTTACTGTCTACCTGTCTTACTCAATAACCCGCATCCTCGAGTGGAATATGGACCTTGATAAGAGGTGATAAGTTTGTAAAAAAAGATAAACAATTGTACACATCTAACATATTCACTTAGAACGCGTCGTATATTAAAGAGATATACGTTTCTTTCAGCGCACCGTTCTTATGTAATGTATTCCTAATGAGACAATGCACTATCAGAATACATTGCGTATATTAAAGAGATATACGTTTCTTTCAGCGCACCGTTCTTATGTAATGTATTCCTAATGAGACAATACACTATCATAATACATTGCGTATATTATGAATGTATTGTTTGTTTTATTTGACAGATTTGTTTTGTTAAGGCAAAATCCTACACCATTAAACATATGTTTTTTTCTCGCAAATTCTATGGATAATGTTCATACATAGATGAACGAATGCACTTTCTTTCTTTATTTTTATATACGTATTTGTAAGAAGACCTAATGTCGTGAGTGACTTAGCAGAAACTTCATAGTACACTGTATAATAATTATTTACTTTATTTTATCTCTATTTACATAAAGTTAGGTATGTGTATATGTTCATGTAGTTGTATGTATCATAATTTTACTCCAATCATCATATATTCGGGAACACAGCTGCTCAGCATAAAGGGTCGTCATGTGTGCTATATGCACTTTAATTTTGTTTCATGCAGAGAGAGTAAAACTAGGTACAAGCTCTTTGTGAAAATCCAGATGCCTTCGATTTTTGCGAAATTTCAACAAATAGTATTATACACAACTTAATAAATAATACCTACATTTTAGTTTCTTTGGAGTTTTTTAAAGGATTTTAGGGAGGAATCATATTTACACAACATAATTGGAAAATTTGAATATTTCATATTTGCATTGAAGTCGATCAATAGTCATTTGACACAAATCAAGCAAGATTCCCTGAATCTCAAGAACTTTTAATCTTTTAACTTTAATATTAATTAACTTTAATATTAATTAACTTTAATATTAATTAACTTTAATATTTATTAACTTTAATATTATACATTTTATAGCATCCAAATCATGTAAGCGTTTTGATCAACATTCGATTGAGGATTCAAGACATAAGGTTAGGTATCACTCGTCCGAGAACATGAACGTTTTGCAAAACTGTTATTTTATACGTAATCTTAAGAATCCGTAATCTGATTTCTTATTGACTGTGTTTGGTTGATTGTTTTACGGCATATCAACTTTTTTCCGGTTATTTAATGTCGACTCTGATTATTTTTTATGCTTCTTTTAAATGTTCAAGTATTTATTCATGAGTTTTGGTTTAGTTGCAATGTTTTACGGCATATCAACCCTTTTCGAGTTATTAAATGTCGGACACGGTCATTTTGGTAAAAGGCTTTAAGCTTCAACTTCTTTATATGTTCAAGTATTTATTATGCTGTTTTGTTTTGTTGTTTTTCAAAGGAAAATGTGGTTTTTGTTGTTGGCTTTGCAGAACATGATTTAGTTTTGCAAAGGGAAAGAGAAAAATACCATGAATGTTTGGTGCAGGAAGCCGGTATCTTACGACAACCTGATCTGAAAGCATCCAAAGATTTCTGATTGAAATAGAGCATACTATTATATGCACCATGTTTCTGCATAGGTAAGACATCTGTGATTAATAATTCAGCCAACCGTCCAGATAAATTAGCAATATCCAGTTACTTTAACAAGATCATTTTTCTCAAATTGTAGACAATTGTCGTGTAATTTGGCTAGGAGAAAAGTGTAGTATCTGTTCTGATACCACATTTCATCTTTCCTGTCTTCAGTAATTGTAATAACTCCTTATAGACTTGGACAATACTTATTTAATCCTAATCCGGAGTGCTTCTCTTGCGCAGTTGACTTTGCTCTATATTAAAAACTTACCCTGTGTGGAGAAAAGTGAATAGCGACACATGTTTGAAGATAACATTACTTACAAACGATTGTAATTGTGTGCCAGGCCAATAGAGAAAAAAACATTTCCCCTAAATTATTCTCACACCTGAAGCGTATTGTTGGAATCGAATAAATAGTTGATAAAAACTTTAGTTTTTGCTTCTAATGTTGATATACAAAGGCATGCACAATTTCAAAGCTTTCGTGTCGATTGTTAATGCATATTTAAACATATTTAACTCGTTATTCATTTATTGGTTCCATGGTACATATTTTGTCTTAATATGTATTCTAAAATCACTGACATTAGATTACATACTGGGAAAATCACTTTCACACATATACTCTTTTTATATATTACCGGAGTTATTCAACGTTGAACCAAAATTGGTGACTATTTAGTAATAACAGGTGTTGTATCTGTGAGAAGAGCAAAAAAGTAACGTCGTTAAAAATCTGGCCGTAGTTATTATCAAACGGTTTGTCCACCTGCTGCAGAATACGCACTATCGTGGCTAAGTGTTTCCCAAGCCCTACGATCTTGGCCAAGGTGTTCGCTTTGTTTATGTTTATGTTCCTTTAATCACAAACACGTTTTATTCATTCTTTCTTTTGTCTACCTTTCGACCGACTTCCTTGTATTATGCCTTCAACCCATACCCTGCATAGCTCTACACTGGAACGCATAACGTGAAACAACAATCTGAAGACTTTACATTTGACGACAGAGGATATTGATCGGTTGCCAGTGAGTTTTCGCAACTCTGCGATACTGATGTGATTAAATAGTTTATGATCAGGATTGAAGTGCATGATGTGGTTTTGGTAGGTTTCTACGTTCTGACGTAATTTGACAGTTCAGTTGACAGTTGCAGTTCTTTCCGGTAAACATCCTATATTATGTAATCTGATTTGTTCCTGACTCATACCGACTTAGCTCGAAAGCGATAAACAAAATAGTTTTCTGTATGCAGTTTTTGTTTGTAAAACTATGCCGATCAATAAAATACTAACCCTAATCCAAACTCTAACATTAATCCTAACCCTAACCCCAATCCTAACCCTAACCCTAACTCACCGGTATATAAAATAAGAGAGAGATTCACATTTCTTTATGAATAAAAATATGTGTTCGGAAGTATATCTTATCTTTGGAGAAATTTTTAAAACACCTCGTATGGTAATTTTGCTCATACGGCAATCAATTAAGAATACACACGTATCGTTTGTTTTGATCCGCACCGACCAAACACAGGCTGGCGATCGTATATAGATTTCATATTTGACAGTTCATATTTGCTATGCATCATCTTATGAATTCAAAAGCTGATTCCTAGCTTAATCCGAAGTTCATGCATCATATTTCTACACATATGGTATATAGTATGAACTGTACTTGATATCTCTTTGATCGTTTTCGCGACTTTAATGTATGTCATGCTTACATTTGCTTTTCTTAAAGAAACATGATTTCTAACATGCATACTTATTCCCATCACACGGAAAATTAATTCATTCAGGAAACATTACTTGCAATATATTTTCTTTACTATTTTATTAAAAAAATATTTACATTGACATAGTTCACGTGTATTCGATCGAAAATATAAACAGAAAAAACATACCTTCACGATAAATATTCTTATTTATTTCTACGATAACATTAAAAATAATGTTGCTCATTGATTTACTTATTATGTTATTATAACATCTTATTCGAAGACATTCGTAAATTGTCTGCAGATTTCATTTTCGTGTAAAAACCTTCTTACAAAGATGCTGAATTAATGTGATGACTTCCGTTCAGTCGCGGAAGACAATGGATAATCCGTGTAAGGGTTCCTACGTCTGTATGTTGAGACGAAAGTTGCGTAATCTAAACTCATACCTTTCTTGAGTCGGAATTGCCTTATTAAAAGTCCACTACGATTTGAAACAATGCCGAGATAACCGAAGAGCACATACAGCACCTGGCATTCCCAAATAGTCACCCATTTTAGTACTGACAAGGCTCAACGTTGCTTTACTTCGGTGATCTAAAGAGAACATTGTGTGAACGTGATTATGCCATATGCATCTATCTCTCTCTCTCTCTCTCTCTATATATATATATATATATATATATATATATATATATATATATATATATATATATATATATCTATGTGTGTATATATATACATATATATATACATATATATATATATATATATGTATATATATATATATATGTATATATGTATATATATATGTATATATATATATATATATATATATATATATATATATATATATAAGAATATTATTTTTTGAAGGCGATAATAATGTGTTGTTAGAGTGACACATACGACACGTGGAATCGTAAAAACAAAACAAAGTGACAATATTGAAAAGTCAATAATTTTCAAAAAATTTTTTTTTTATTTACCAGTGTATCGTGACCGTGGTGTTGGGTTGGAGTGTGTCCTTTTCATTATTTTTTTTAATTTTCGAGGGTATCCCTCATCCTCAGAATAAAATAAATACTACCACTCGTTGGAGTGTGTTTTTTTTTTGCCAAAAGCCGGGGCCGGAAATGTTGGTTTGTTTTTAGTAGTAGGTCCGCAGAAGTTTCTTATTTTTTTTTTATAAATTATTATTTGCTATTTTAACCGTTGCTGTTTATTTTGTTAGTAAATATACTGAGTAATTTATTTTTTATTTATTTTTTTATTTATTTATTTTTATATAACGTTGTTTGTTTTGTTAATAATATACTGAATAATCGTTATCTCGGTGGTAGGGGCTGATAACTCGTGTGAGTCAAGCTTTGTTTGTGGGAGTTATGTCCCTTTAGAGTTTTAATAATTTCGTTCTATAAATTTGTTTACCGTGTGTGTGTAGTAGCAAATGTGATTGGATGGGTGAGGAATCCTGGGTATGGAGGTGGGGCGTCGTTAATAGAGCCTTTGGTATATATATGTGTGTGTGTGTGCGTGTGTGTGTTGGTGTATGCATATATGTGTATATATATACGTATATGTAAAATACATACATGCATACATATTATTTTATTTATTTATTAATTTCTTTATTTTATTTCTTTATTTCTTTATTTTATTTTTTATTTATTTATTTATTTTTTTTTTCTTCTGCGGAGCTACTACTAAAAACAAACCAACATTTCCGGCCTCGGCTTTTGGCAAAAAAAAAAACACACTCCAACGAGTGGTAGTATTTATTTTATTCTGAGGATGAGGGATACCCTCGAAAAAAAATAATGAAAAAGACACACTCCAACCCAACACCACGGTTACGATACACTGGTAAATAAAATAAAAAAATTTTTGAAAATTATTGACTTTTCAATATTGTCACTTTGTTTTGTTTTTACGATTCCACGTGTCGTATGTGTCACTCTAACAACGCATTGTTATCGCCTTCAAAAAATAATATTCTTACTCTATACACAATGCTCCAAGCGAACTACAACATCCTTCTCATATATATATATATATATATATATGTATATATATATATATATTAGTACTTCATGTATCCACATAAAATATTATAAGGAGATATCATTTTTTATGTGTCAGTTTTCAGTATTTACTTCAATATATGGCAATCAAGCTACCCAGAGGCTCCCGTGTTTTATCCCCGGGGGGTATCGTCAAGCTAAATGCTAAATGCCTGCCGATTCCCCCCGGGGATGAAACACGGGTGCCTCTGTGTAGCTTGATTTCCATATATATTTTCATTGCTTACTATATATATATATATATATATATATATATATATATATATATATATATATATACTAGTATAAATTCCTTTATTTATACAAATATCATTGGTTACATATGTGCATACATGTTTCAGTTGCGATTTCGTTAGAACTCCAGCTTCATCAGGTCTTGCACCAACCGAAACCTAGACGGAGAAAATAGTACAACTTTGTAATTTTTGTTGTTTTGTTTGGAGGGGAGGGAGAAAAACTTTATAATGGTCAGGCATTTATACGCCCTAACCACGTTATCAATTGATATGTAAACATGTATTAGTAGATAACTACATATTCAGACCCTTCGTTTTAATCTAAATTATGTACTCTCATTAAATTTCAAGTAATCCGTCTATTTCCTATAATACGTGTGTTTGATTGACCTCGGGACGACATGCCCTTTGCCAGAATTAAGGTCAAACACTTGACTACATAGAATTCATATCCTTTTTCAAAATTATGTGTATACATATGAAAACTAATATATACTTAAATCACTCTATATAGCACACTCTCTTTTTCTAAACTACTCTCTCTCTCTCTCTCTATATATATATATATATATCTTCTCTATCTATCTATCTATCTATTTATGTATGTATGTATGTATGTATGTATGTATATATATATATATATATATATACATACATTAATACATACATACATTAATACATACATACATACATACATACATACATACATACATACATACGAGTGAGCGAAGTTTAATTATTTGTTCGCTTTGGTGGAAGCTATGACCGTGGTTGATGACTCAATTCAGTCTTTTTTTTGTTCGATTCGGATTTAACGGATTCTCCAATTAACCAACGAACTTTGATTTGATTTGGGTTGCCCAGATCAAGACTTTGGAATTTTAAGTGAGTTTATTGAACTTTCTATATTGTTTGATTTGATTTATTCATCATTGTAATAATTAACATAAACATTGGATGCTGTTAACTTCATCGATTGTCGACGCATCTCGCGACTGGATACCTTTGTCAGTTATTTCAATTTCTCATATCTGGACTGGTACTCATCACCTGGATTAATCTTCAGTCAACCCTCTGGATGTCTTTATTGATTATGTTTTTAAAATTGTATAACCTGGATGGATTGTATAGATTTAAAAAAAAAGTATGTTTTGGGGTTGATATATTTGATGTTATATTTTTATATGTATTTTTGTATATATTTTTATATATTTTCAAAGTGTAATTTTATTACTTGTAGTGGTATAACTGCGGTAATGGTCCTCTGAGAAGAAGAATTATTTTTGAAAACTCATGAGCTAAGGACTTAAGGATACTTTGCTTGAACTTTGAATTCTAATAAAATTTGATTGACACCTTATTTTATTACTTCATTCTATATCATAATATTAATGCTCTATCCAGTATATTGAGCTTCAGTTTTTATCTGGATGTTTCACTAATTATAAGATATTAGTTGACGCTTATATCTTTTGTTGGATTGCTTCATATATATATATATATATATATATATATATATATATATATATATATATATATATATATATATTATGCAAACATTGTTAAAAATAACAGAATACGTCTGTTTACTTATACATTTTTTTATTTAAAGAAAAAATAGATTTTTTTATTCTTTTGATGTGTGAACAAAAAAGCATGGAAAAAAGCGCAGATAACGTTTCTTTCAGTGTTATTATGTAATCAAATGCAACCAAACTTCAGATTAGAATAAGAAAGCCATGAAAAATATAAACCACAGACACTATAATGATAAAATTAGATTTATCATTTACTATAAGAAATTTAAACCCCCAAAACTTGTGGTTAAAAACAACTCTTCCCCAACGTACATAACCAATTTTATTTATAAAAATCATTTAATATATCGAGGAAATCTTTTCTTTGTCAAACATGGATACAAAAGAAAAGTTCGGCTGTGTGGAATTCGCCAAAACGGATGCCAGAGAGTAGTGCTAGAACTCTCTGGCATCCATTATGCGAACTACACACAGTCAGACCTTTATTTTGAGTCCATTTTTGACAAAAGGGAAGATTTTCCCGAAATATCAAATAACACCACACTTGCTCTCATGAAAAATTGTCAAGAGAAATAAATAGTAGGTCCTCCCCTTCCATTGATTAATGTTGTTATTTTCCAGCTTCGCATCAATCCGACACTCCAGCCTTCTTAATATATTGATATAATTCCCAGCTATGCTCCAATCAAACTACTATTCTCTAATATATATATATATATATATATATATATATATATATAGTAAGCAGTGAAAATATATATGCCAATCAAGCTAAATTTAGCCTGACGATTCCCCCCGGGGATGAAACACGGGAGCCTCTGTGTAGCTTGATTGCCATATATATTTTCACTGCTTACTACCTAGCTCTACTTACGTATGGAGCACTGTTGAAGTAAATACTGAAAACTGATACATAAAAAATTATATCTCCTTATAATATTTTATGTGGATACATGAAGTACTAATATATATATATATATATATATATATATATATATATATATATATATATATATATATATATAGAGAGAGAGAGAGAGAGAGAGATTTCATGATTTATAGTACAAAATTTCATTATCGCAAGCATGAAGGCAAGCCGAATTTTATCGTTCTATCAGTAAAAGTTAAAGAATATTAAGAAAATTAAAATAAAAAATAAAAAGGTCAGCCGACAGGTTTCGCCCTCTTTTTACAAAGGCTGTATCGAGGGATTAAAAAAACACGGGATTTAAAATGTGGTGAAAAAAGAGAGTAGAGCAATAAACAGTTTATGGTTTCTATAGTCAAGATAGTCTTATAATATTCCTATACCTTTGATACTTTCATATTCATGTGTATGAAAGGGTTACTACAACAGGTATTTTATATGGGTCTGTAACGGGATAGGATATTTAAACAAAATTTCGAGAATGTAGTAATAGTGAAGTGTCTGTCATATATCTCTCATTATCTATGTCCGTAAAGTTTTTCTTTAAACGTAAAGGATATGCTTCCTATGTAGAATATTTTCATGTTTGTGTGTTCTTTCTGTATATATAATTGCGCGGTATATCACCGAGGAAGTAAAACAGTTGTTTAGTAAAAAAGCACTCATTCGGTCGATGGCAATTAAAGTTACTTCTTACACTATTATTATTAATATCAATGAATGTGCTATTGTTGTGCTTTTTATAATTCTTTCCAGGTTGTTGGTGCAGCTATAGCTTAATGTTAAAGTGTTTTTATTAAATATTTCTGTAGCATGTTACCTGATGAAAAGTGTTTCTTTATGAGATGTAAGAATGTATTACTTATCTTAGTTTTTTTTATATAAAAAGGGGTGTAAACCAAATAATTATTCGGTAACTATTTGTATTAGTTTCTATATTTACTACAGTATATATTAGTGTTTGTTGTGACCACTATTTCGAGGGTTGTATTACACATATTTTTATGGTTATTACACGTTTCTTCGTTGTCGCTAATTCTACTGCTTATAGATTTACGTATGTTGTTAATTATGAGGGTTGGTGGTTTGTTTGCAGATGCACATACTATGGTTGCTATTTTCTTTCATAAAAGGTTTATACCTGTTTGTTACTAGATTGGATGTTACATCTAGAGAAATCTACCTGTTTAATGTTACTAGTAATCCAAACCTTATGTCCTTA
>OY744546.1:65861802-65884302 GCA_963556195.1 Sepiola atlantica
CGCTTGATATATCCAAGGCCTTTGACAAGGTATGGCATAAGTGCCTCCTCTCTAAAACATCACTCATATGGTATCACTGGACGAATATTTAATATAATTAGATCCTTCCTAACTAAAAGAAAGTTCCAGGTTGTCCTTTATTGCCATTCATCTTAGCTACATGATATAAATGCAAAGGTACTCCAGGGATCGATCCTTGGACCTTTATTATTCTTAACTTTCATAAACGACCTCCCCGATGAAATCGAGTCTGGGCTAGGTATATTTGCTGACGACACCATGCTCAACTTTCGTCATGTGGGCAAAAACGACGTGTACATATCAGAGGAAAACTCCTCACATCTGACATTATCCTGTATCTCTACAAAGCCACCATCTGCTCATGTATGGAGTATTGTTTTCACATCTGGACAGTTGCATCATCCACTAGTCTTTCCCTCTTAGACAAGGTCTAAAAAAGAGTCGCCAACTTAATAGGTCCCACACTATCTGCCAAGCTTCAGCCATTGCCCCATCGTCGCAATGTTGCATCCTTGTGCTTCTTTTACAAATATTTAAATGGATTGTGCCTTGATGAACTAGCTGCTCTAGTGGCCCCTCGACGCAAATACACTAGAACAACCCGACAATCAGCTAGGTCCCATCCATTCACTGTGGAGGTCCCCAGATGCCGAAGAGCCTTCTACTCCAGCAGCTTCTTTCCTCGTGCTGCCGACCTTAGGAACTCTCTCCCTGCTCCCTGTTTCCCCGACTGTACCGACATGCAGAGGTTTAAAACTATAGTAAACATACATATCGCTGCACAGCTCCCAACTTAGGATGACACCCCAAACCTATCACCTAATTCGCAGTAGCCCTTATGTCTACAGTAGCGACCTGCCTTGTTTGGGGTGAAATATCATAAAAAACAAAAAATAAACAAACAAAAAAAAACGAAATATGCGTCAGACTAACAGAAACACTGTTTGCAGTGGCTAAAATAAAACAAAATAAAACAAAATAAAACAGCCAATATATAACGTATTTACGTGCCGATATTTCGGTTAAAAACTTCCTTTTATTTCTATTTTCAAAGGTTATTCACGTTATCGCTACGACAAAATGAGAAAAAATAATTCTAATGTGTCGTAATGTGTGCCTAAGTCTTTAACTTCCACCACACGTGTATGTTCGTTGTAAAAAAACACAAAAAACAAACACTTGCATTTTGCTGTTTAGTTTCGAACGTCTATGATTATTTTCTTCTCTCGACATGATAAAATACATAATAGTCAACATAGGCTGTTATTAGCCCCCAAAACAACAACTATTATTCCTCACTCTTCAACTATTCAAGTGTGTGGTGCGTGTATATTTTCTCCCTTCGTTCTGCTCTTTCTCTTTTATTCGTTTCTTTTCTTTTCAATGTAGCTTCATAGTTTTCTCTTTTCTATGAGTGCATTATGTGAAAAACACCCTCCTATTTCCATTCCTTCCTCTCTATACTTTTTCTCTAATAGTCCTCGCTCGCTTGAGCCTTCGTTTTCGCGGTGAATCCACTCATTGCCACAAGATTCCGTTGACATAATTTGATCAATCTTGCACCTAATCATCAGATGTTATATTACGCCTTCTTATTGAGTACATAAACCATTGTACATCAGTGTTTCGTTTTGAACCCGGGTCGGTGATGAACGCACGTGTGACGATCCTCACGTCGCCGCGGTAATCGTTCTGCGTCGCCGGCATCATCACAACCGCCGCTAAACAGCCCAACATTTTCGTCCACCGACACCAATCAAGCCGACACTTGTTTTTTTAAACATATATTCATTTAGAACAGAAACAGAAAACAGATCGAATTCATATGCGTGATATATATATATATATATATATATATATATATATATATATATATATATATATATATACATACAGGGTGATTCATCAGTCACTTCACTTAGCTATTTAAAATGATTACCATATGAAGCACAAACATACTATGAACTGTTGATGATTGTTAACTTACTCTCTAATTACTGCTATCTGTTATTTTAAATTTGTTCGTTTATATATTTGTTTCTATATATATTTATTTCATAATCAATCAAATATGCTACAAAGAGTTGTAAATTCCTTGCAAAAAAGAATGGAGCTATGCATGCAGAACGAAGGTGGACATTTTTAAAATTTGCTGTAATTTTAAACTCCCATAAATGCATTTGTTGAATAAACTTTCTGTTTTGTATTACCGTATTTTTTAACTTTAGAATTTCAAAAATAAATATCTAAGTAACTTATGAATCACCCTGTATATTGACACACGACTGCAGTCGATAACAGAGTCGAAAAAAATACCGACTGTCGAAATAAACAGTCGAGTTTTGATCTTCGTTTCAAGAGCTTGTCCGTCTAATCACAATGAAGAACTGTGATGAAGCGAACCAGTCTGTCTGTAAGTGGCTATATATGTTTTAATATACAGCGTGATTCATAAGTCACTTAGCTATTTATTTTTGAAATTCTAAAGTTAAAAAATACGTAATACAAAACAGAAAGTTTATTCAAAAAATTCATTTAAAAAATACACAGCTAAGTGACTTATGAATCACCCTGTATATATATATATATATATATATATATATATATATATAGAGAGAGAGAGAGAGAGAGAGAGAGAGCGAGCCAGAGAGAGATGGAGCGATAAACTGATAAGTTGCCCGCCTAGTTACACTTAACCCCCGCTTTAGCTCCTAGACTAAAAATAAGTTCCGTTTTCTTCAGTTGTCAGCCAAAAAGAGACTAAAACCTAATCCGCCAGAAGTCACGGGGTTGCTCGACTTCCGCTCCTAGGTCACCTATAACCATTAGGAGGTACTTCACCTCTTTCTATCAGACCGCAAGGTAAGTAACGTGGGCATGGTATTTAGTTTTTTTGTAAAGTATACCATTTGATGGCTGCCACCGGAAACAATAACATACGGGTAATTTACTAGTATATATATATATATATATATATATATATATATATATATATATATATATATATATGTATATATATGTGTATATATATATATATATGTATATATATATATATGTATATATATATGTATATATATATATATCTAACAACCTATTTGCACTTAATTTTAACTTTTAGAAGAAAAATAAATACTTAGTTTTTTTCGTACATGTTATACCGAAGTAATATTTCTATGTGTGTGTGTTCGTATGTGTATATGTATAAATATATATATATATATATATATATATTTATTTATTCTGGTACAGAAAAATTAGTACAACATTCGTACCGTCGGTTTCAAGCACGGAAGGTCTTACCCATCCGGCTCTCTTCAGCTTCTGTTGTCATCTGTTTTGGAAATGTGAGGTCACATGACACTCTTGTTGGGACGCGTTATTTGCTCAGTGTGTTGTGTGTGTTTGTTTAAATTTGAATTTAGTGTAATAAGACCGTTGAGATTTAAAACACGAGGGAATTCAAGATTAAAGGGAATAAAAAAGGGGGGGGGGTAAAAAATAAAAAAATATATATGAAAAAATATATATATATAAATAAATATAAAAAACTATATATATAAAAAACATCTCAATACTAAGAATAAAAGAATAAAAAAAGAGAAAGAGTATAAAAAGGTATAATAAAGAATAAAAAAAGGAATTAAAAAATAATAAGAAAATATAGAGAATAAAAATGTAGAGAATAAAGAGTGGGAGAGAAAGAAAGAATAAAAATAGAAAGAATAAAAATATAATAAATAAAAATAAAAATAAAAATAAATTAAAAATGAATTTAAAGATTAAAAAATATTAATAATAATAAAAAATAAAATTAAAAATTAAAAATTAAAAATTAAAAATTCAAGATTAAAAACAAAAATAAAGAAAGGGTTTCTCTGAAATTCCCGTGAGCCAAATTATGAATTTGTATCATTAGCCGTTATATTTTAGAAGGTATGCGTTCTAAAAAACGGTTAGTGTGTAAAAATCTTTTTCCAGATTGGAGTGATTTTAATGAAGAAATTCGGATCTAAGGGAGGTAACTTAGTTTGAAATATGAAATATTTGAGTTTGTTAAAATGGGTTTGTAGATTTAGATTAATAAATTAAATGATAAATAAATTAAATATTTTTGCATTATTGTATTTTGGTGAAAGTCGAAGTTTTTGCTCTTGGAATTTATGTGGATATAGTTTGTTTAAACTAGTGACTGATAAATAAATTAAATATTTTTGTATTTTTGTGAAGGTCGGAGTTTTTGCTCTTGAAGTTTAAGTGGATATAGGTTGATGAGGTATTTGTTCGTTTTTATTGTGTTTATATTAGTAGAGGGGGGGGGGGTAGTTAGACATTATGTGAATCGGTCAGACCAGTTTATAAGCAATGCTTGTCTCTTGTGGACACACCCCCTGAATATTTCATCGCGGACATTTAAACATGCTGTATTCGGATCGATGATGGCCTTTGAAATGTGGTATTTTTCAGCGTCACATAGAGGACATCTGTTTATGGCTGGAGAGAAGGATGGTTTTCTCTCAATTATTTTCCATTTAATGGTGAAGGGTGTATTTTCTTCTTTAAGCTGCCATATTCGGGTCGCGAGTGCCGTATTAGCCTTGTTTTTGTATCTGAAGGAGTTTCTGTGTGCGTATAGCCTTTGTTTGAAGTTTCCCTTCGTCATCCCAATATATTTTTCTGCATTACTGGTATTCTGGTCTGTGACGGTTGCTTCATATATGATTGAATTGATTTTGCAATTTCCCTCCAGGGGGCAGTTGTTTTTGTATTGGCATGACCAGCCTGCGTTTGTAATTGTTTTGGGTTCTGCAGAGATAATTTTTCTTATTGAAGGGGCAGTGGAATAGCTGACCTTAACAGAATTTCTGTTAAAAAGTTTGTGTAATTCATTTGTGGGTGGGAAGTGTTTGTCGAGTAACTTGAGGAAAAGTTGGCCTACCTTTGTTTTGGTATTGGTCGAATAGGGTGGGGAAAACCAGATCACCGATCTCCTTCTATTGCGGGTCCCCCGTGGTTGGTCTCGGTTGGGGGTGTATGAGATTTCTTCTCTGAACCCGCTGTCGCGGAGTGCTTTGTTGTAATATGGTGCTGCTTGGTTGAAAATTTCGGGACTGGATGAGAGGTTTGAAATTCTTTGGCTAATATTATTGATTAAATTTTTAAAGATGGTGGGGGGGTGGCAGGATCCCTTGTGTATGTATTGGAGTGTTTCATTGGGTTTGTGGAAAGGTTTGTGTGTATTGTTTTTAAGGTTCAGTGTGGTATCTAGGAAGTTTACTTGGTCTAAATTTGTTTTAATGGTAATTTTGAAGCCGAGATTATGGAAGGTGTTTGTTAATTCTTTTCTAAATCTATCTAATGTGTTTCCGTTGTGGTTGCGTGACAGACAAAGTCCGTCATCTCTATAGAGACCAAAGAAATGGTCTGGAAATTTATTTTGGAGTGTATCTAATATAAGCAAGCCGACTAAGTCACAGATGTCTGCACTGTCGTAGGCCCCCATTGCAACATCAAATGGGTCCTCTGGGTTTGATTTTTTAACCCAAGCCCTTCCCTCGAAAAAGAGAAGGGTTTGTCTTGCTTGCAGTATTGTGTCCCTTTCTAGTTGACTGATGTTTGTGTGTGAAAGTGCAAATGTTAAGGCCTTATCTAGGGTGTCTTTTGTAATGGATGGGTAGAAGTCTACTATATCTAATTGTGTGAATTTGCATCTGTGTTTATCTTGTATGTTATGGAACCAATTTAGGACTGAGTTAGTATTGCCCCACAGACTTAGGTTTATTTTTTCCTTAATTTTATTAACTATATTTTTAACAATGGATTTGCTTGCTAGTCCTAGTTCGCTTTTAGCTGGGTTGATAAGTCTGCATGAGGGTTTATTTGTGAAGTTTTCTTTGTGGTCTTTTAAAGTAACAAAGGCCTTCCTCTTATCTAAATAATTAATTCTATATTCGACGCCTAGTCTAGTAGCTATTTCAGTAGTATCATTATTAATAGATTTATATGTATCTGCCTTGGCTAATTGATATTTATCGGTAATGGAGCTAATTGTTAGGTCTGTTTTTTCCTTTTTAGTCATTTTATAAATATTTTTAGTTTTGTCGGAGAATACAAGTGCGTTATTTTCTCTTTTAAGTTTTTTTTATGTCGGCGGTAAGTGTCTTCTGAAATGGATTTTGCTTGTTTGTAAAAACTAGGTTGTGAGTAATGTTGAGTAGGTCTTTTTCGAAGTTGTCTAAGGCCTCTACTTTTGGCGGGTATTTACCAGATTTTAAGCCGTAGTAGTTTTTTTCCGTTTGCCTCTGTTCTGTATTCAACACTTTCCACCTCATTCTTCCTATGACGTCCACTATTTCTGCTGGGATTTTTCCTACCATTCTACAAAGAAGTTATATATATATATATATATATATATATATATATATATATATATATATATATATATGTATATATATATATATGTGTGTGTGTGTGTATATATATGTGTATATGGTATACATTTATTGATAGATACTAAACATCTTTGTGAATGTATATTAATAGGCATATTGATACATAAACAGTAGGAAGAACACGACCAAGATATAGGTGTAAACATTAAAGTACGACTCTAATGTCTACATTCGTCTGTTTGTTTTGTCGCTATTCACTTGAGAGTACGAATTGGATTTAAAACGTAGTAAAGATTTATTTTTAGATATAGATGCCCGTAAAACTACTTTTGAATCCTCAGAATACGTTAAGAAATAAAATAAATAAATAAATAAATATTTAATGCTCCCTTCGATATTTTGAAATCGTTGTCTGGATAACTGGAGGATATATTTCGCCGTTAGTGAACCCCCCCCCCCCTCCCTTTTAATTTCGCATTTTAATTAGTAACTTACTATTTGAATGAACAATTCTTGGAAGTTAAGCTCATCTTAATATTGTTGGAAAAGATTTATTAATAGATACTATATACATTCCATAAAAACACCGATATAGAATAACATTTTTTAATAGTTGATTGAATGGACGGCTGACACTATGAAAATAGCTCTAACATGCTGTACTTAAATGAGTTTCGAACCCTAACGACCTAAATAAACATTGATGTAACTTTAGTAAAAAATGAATTAGTTTCAAGTAAACTGGAACTTTATAACTAAATTAGAGAACCTATTAAATATTTTAGGAAATATTACCGAATTAAAATTTTTAAATTGTTCGCACTAACTTTTAGGAGATACTAGCTTTGAACGAAACATTCAAAATGGCGGAATTGTTGGATCTCACACGTGTGAGTGTTTTGCTCTCAGTATTTCTTTGTTTGTTTTCACCCTAAAATGAAACGGATGTATAGTGTAGGTGTTTTCAAGACACTCTAATCCAAGAACATTTTACTTTTTGTGAATTTTTTCTGATGATTGTGTAGTGTTGTAGAGACGATATGTACATACACATGTTGTTTGGCACAAGACAAATGAAACGGACCGTTAAAAATATATCTCACAGAAAGTTTAAATTTTTGGAAATGTGAAAAAATAAAAATAAAAGTAATAAAATAAACCATGGTTATTGGAATATAATATAAACTGTCATATATATATATATATATATATATATATATATATATATATATATATATATATATATATATATATATATATATATGAATGATGATATAAAAAATTGGATAAAGTACACTGTTTTTATCATCAGTTAGTTGTAACTACGAATATACAGATACACTTTTAATCATTTCTTTAATCCATGAATTTTCAAAACACTACATTTATCATCAGATGAAGTAAAGTTGATAAACCAGCACAATTATATTACTGTTTAACACCGAATTAAAAGTATAAAAAATGCAACAAATATTGTTTGAGCAGAAAAAAAATCATCCCATCTGAAAATAGACAACCTCACAATTGTAGTGAACATTTTGAATCAGCCATTTTAATACATTAATATTTCTTGTCACAATTATATAAGGTATGCAATTTCCGGATGAACCAGCCAGATTTACATACATTTTGTATTCCAAAAATAAAATCTTTGGTCCGAATCGGTATTTATGAAGGTACCATTGTCGGAATACACATTTTTTTCATCAACGCGCGATCGATTTAACCTATTAAACCGTAGAAGTGAAATAGCAAACAAGTGGTAACACAGCAATAACAGTACATTAACAATAACAGTACATGAACAACAATAAATAAATAGAAAATATGTAAAAAAACAAAAAATCAAATGAAAACTAAACTAAACAAACAACTATAAATAGAAATAGAAGTACCCCAAGCACGCACGTGTTTAAATAAGGTCACCTATTAACTCGACACATTCAGAAAAATAGAGTGAGTTACCCCTAAAATATACACATAAAGAATAGGAATTAAAAGTTAGCCGAACGTTTGTTTGTGAGAAACCCTTCCATTGGCTAAAAGAATCATTAACCCTTGGGAGAAAATAACAAATAATCTTATTGTTTAGCTTATTGTTTAGCTTATTGTTTAGCTTATTGTTTAGCTTTTTGTTTAGCTTTAAACACTTGGCTTATATATATAAAAAAACAGCTGGTAACACGAATTCTATGCGATTCCCTACAAGGATTAAAGCAGAAGCCTTTGTGTAGCTTAATTGTCATAAATATATTTTTAAAACTGGCTACCTAGCTCTACTCACGTATTGAGCACTATTAAAGTAAATACTGAACATTGATTGATAAAATATTATATTCTCTGATTACATTTTTTATTGATACAAAATAATAATATATATATCATGCATATATATTATTTATATTATATATATATATAGATAGATAGCTACATAGATCAATTTATATATATATATATATAGAGAGAGAGAGAGATAGATCGATTTATATATATAGATAGATTTATATTAATATATATTAATACATACACACACACATATCTATATAATACAAAAATGGAACTAAGGATAAGCGAATCAACTAATAAACAAAATATAAACTCAAAGACATATAAAACCTCTACTAACTGTTATATGTGTTTGAGTTTATATTTTTGTAAGTTTGTTTATTCATTTATCCTTAGTTCCATTGTTATCTTGCATTTTGTCTGAAACATAATATTTCTATTATTCTTCATATATATATATATATATATATATATATATATATATATATATATATATATATATATATATATATATATATATATATATATATATATATGATAATTTTATTTACACAGACATATACAAAATCTGCGACATCGGCATGTCGATGTTATCGATCAACAGTTACTATAAACTGAGATCTCATCAGGCAGAGTTAGAATCAGTTCTTTCCCTCCAAATATGATCTGAGGTTAAGATCGGATTCTAACTCTGCCTGATGAGATCTCAGTTTATAGTAACTGTTGATCGATAACATCGACATACCAGTGTCGCAGATTTTGTACATGTCTGTGTAAATAAAATTATCATATATAAAGCTCTATTTTGATATTGAGCACTTTTTATAAACCCGGTTAAAATTCTCTGGATTACCACCCTGTGGATTTTTTTCACCTGGATTATTACCATTATTATTATATATAAATATATATATATATATATATATATATATATATGATAGATAGATAGATAAATAAAAAGTAACAGGATACGCCGCTAAAGCTACACTCCTGGAAACTAAAATCTTATTTCCGACATTGTTTGATTGAAGCCTAACAAAATAAAAACCATCTCTTACTTCATAATACTATTCTGTCGTAGACGATATTTCAGTGTTTCTCATACTTAGAACACACCTCAATCTTTTGCGATACTTGGTATTCGTTATTGAATCATCGCTTGGTACAACCATCCGTCAGATGTAATTAAATATAAACACAAACAATCCCACCATTAGCCGATTGTTTTACATAAAGAAACATTTACGCGTGATACGTGTACAAACCTTTCAGTAATAATCAGATACTTTTTTGGGGAATTGATCTGTTTGTTATTTTCATGATACAGGTTCGAAAATGTTTGGTTCATGTTTTGTAAGCTTATAAATAAAATCCTGATAAACATCCATTACTGTAAACGTCTACTGACTCACTATACATATATATATACATACACATATATACATATATATATACATACACTGATAGTGTACTGTTATTTCTACACACGGGATGTAAAGTAAGCCTGGGAGAATGGCGTTGACAGATCCACCAAGAAATAATTACACCAAACAGATATGAAAGTCATTGAAGCAATATATTGGGTTGGTGCAAAAACAATGGCGTTTTTTGACGTTACACTTCAAAAGACCATGACTTCTTTTATGCCAAACTTTATCAATCAAAATAAGAACCATTAGAATCAACACATTTTTGGGAACGAAACACAGGTTTACTTATTCCATTATCATAAAAATCCGGAGTTCTGGTAGCGATGAAATCATTGAAGACCGATTCGGCATCATCTCGACTTTTGAAGCATTTCTCGCGCAGGAAGTTGTCGAGATGCTTGAAAAAGTGATAATCAGTGGGTGAGAGATCCGGTGAATATGGCAGATGAGCAGAGTCTCGTAGTCTAATTCGTTCAGCTTCTGCAGGGTCAGTTGTGCAACATGCGGGCGAGAATTGGTCCCTGCATATTGACTAATCTCGGGCGCATACGTTGGAGCTTCTGGGGCATTTCGTCAATTTGTTGGCAGTACTTCTTCGCCGTAATTGTTTCGCCCAGATTCAAGAAGCTGTGATAAATAAGACTGATCGCAGACCACCTAAGAGTAACCATAATTATTTCTTTGTGCAATTTCGGCTTCGGGAAGTGTTTGGGAGCTTCGCTGTCATCCAACCACTGTGCCGAACGTCGCCGATTGTCATAGAAGATCCACTTCTGACTACACGTCACAATTCACTTGAGCAATGGACAGTTTCTGTAGCGCAGCAAGAGCGTAAAAGACACCTCAAAACGACGATGCTTTGATGATCATTCAATTCGTGCGGCACCCATTTATCCAGCTTTTTTGACTTCCCTATTTGCTTCAAATGCCGAACGACTGTTGAGTGGTCGACCTCGAGTTCATCAGCAACTTTTCGTGTGGTTTTGCGAGGATCGGCTTCAATTAAGGCTTTCAGATCTTCGTTATCAACCGCAGTCAGCCGGCCTTGACCATCTTCATCTTCGAGGTTCTCATCACCATTGCGAAATTTATGGAACCAACTTTGTGCCGTACGTTCGTTAGTGGTACCTGGGCCAAACGCATCATTGATGTCACGAGCTGTCTCGGCAGCTTTTCGGCCTAGTTTGAACTGGAACAAGAATATCGTGTGGATTTCAATTTTGACCATGCTTTCGAAAAGGCTGCAAAAACAATAAATGAAGTAATTAAAAACGGAAACGAATAACACAATTCGATAGAGCGAAAAACACGCCTTAAAATTACCTATAACAACGCTATATTTATCAATAGATTAATTCAGAAAACATATATAAATATAACATATATGAGAAAACGTCATTATATTTACACCAACCTAACATAAGCGTCATGATCAGCTGAGCCACGTTTGATAACTGGAACCACTTATTTCTGGTAATACAATACAATAGAACAAATATAGTATAGTTTAAAATATATAGTGCTAATTATGACTTGTGTATCGCAAATTATGTAAATTTGGGTCTGTTTTTCCGTTTTTGTTTGTTTGCAAAATGTAATAAAAAAAAACAAAAAACACGCAACAGAAGAAAGTAACCCCAACGAGAATTAGAAACATAATAGCATGCCATTAAAAACCAACCCGCAAACAAGAAAGCCTGTTTAAACATATAGAACATGACCCCCAAGTTATGCCACCCTTTTCTTTTTGATAAACACTCTATGCACAAAGGTAATAAAATATTGTACGTATTTACGCAATTTATAATTACGTTCAGGATTTACAGAACTTTTCGCCGGGTTGCTATCTTGATCTTCCCTATCATCTCAATGTCTGACTATGAATGTGATATAGGAAGAGAAGCGTAGTGAGGAAGCATCCTCTGTCAACCCATTACTTGTGTTCCTTCTTGTACATACACATTCTTGTTAATTACCTTCTGATATTATTAATCCTTCCGGTCGTTCATAGCCAAAACAGTGATATAAATTTATTGATTGCATCATCAATGATTACAAAGTAACATAAATAACAAAAGTAAGGAGAAGCAAAACCTAGTTACATTACTTCCGGTTCAGATAAATCACATTTCAGTTTTTCTCAAATTTATAACGCAGCTTTTATTTTCAGATATATTTTGCTAATGCGTCTTTGCTTATCAAGACCAAAATTAAAATAAAGGGTTAATTATATGGATGTTCTATTGGAATATGAAGTATTTTTTTGGAGGGATAAAAAGGATTCATAAAATGAACAATCTTTTTTTTTTGTGGATTGCTTCTTTTTTATTTCACGCTGTCTTTAATTTAATAACAATTTTCCTGTGTATTTTCTTTTCATTATTCAAATGAGAATCCTGCGATTTCGACTTTTATCTTGTGCTGCGCAAAACCCTTTGTAAGTTCTACGGAAAGATGCTGCGTAACTATTTATATAGAATATTGTATACTCAGTAAAGTCCGGAACAAGGCCAATAAAAACAAGCTGGATGAGACCCGATTATAGGGTACACAGCATTTATATGTATTATTGGAGAGTTTACCAATACATTTCATTCAAGAACTGATTCATCATAAGAACTTTTTTTGATTTATTATTTTTAGGTTCTAAAGTCATTGTTCTCTACACATGTTTCGCTACCGCAGCAAGGTACTTGCTTGTCAGTTCATCAGGGGAGATATAAAACCTTAAGTATGGACCTCAACAACTGACAATGCCCCACAGTCGATTTACCTAATTGCTTTTTGAGCTGTTTTTAAAAACTTGTTCTACTTGAGTGACTTCAATTAAATAAATCTCCTGTGGGGCATTGTCAGTTATTGATGCCCCATATTTTAGGTTTTATATCTCCCCTGATGAACCGCCAAGTAGGTACTATGCTCTGGGAGCGAAACACGTGTAGGGGGCAATGACTTTCGAAAATAAATACACAATAAAGGAAGAAAAACACCTTTTTTCTGTGATGAATCCTTTCCTGAATGAAATATCTTGATAAACCCTCAAAATGTAGACACACACAAACACACACACACACATACACACACATATATATATATATATATATGCATTTAAAGATTTATAATTATATTATTTTGTATACGTAACTATCAAACACAAGAGATCAGATTCACAATTGTTTCAGTAAATCTACTCCAGCCCACGTAGACAAACTTTTATTTTCTTTGGTTAAGTTTCTTATGATATTTATCTGCTTATATTGTAAACTAACTTTTTACTATAGAGATGTTTTGAAATCATCTTAAATACTATGTCTTGCTTTGGGTATAAATTATTATAAAACGATCTAATAATTAATCTTAAAACAAGTGGATCTATAAGCTCTATTGAATGTTTAATTTTGAGCTTGTCTTTTGTAATTGAAATTCGAACTCTACGTGAACAATCGAACTTATATTAATTTAATTGCTATTTTCATATTTTTCTTTCTTTATATACCACCTAGTCGATAATATAAGTTATCTAATCAATATAGACAGAGTAAAAAAGGCATAAAGCGATAAATGACATCACTTTCCCAAATCATCTAATATATAAAGTAAATGCGATGTCCGGCGAAATACTTCTGTCACTAAATTTTATTTAGTTCTAGTTATTTGGTGTCTAATGACTAGATGCATGGAGTGGTCGATGCATGTAAATCTAGAAATATTACATTCCAGTATGCTTAGACTGTAAAATGTAAACAAATATATATTATGTTTCACTTCAATATTTATAACCCTTGAAAATCGATACTTTATGAGAAAAAAGTTTAATAGGTAGCTTAATATTCCTGGCGTTGTGTATGGAGTCACAATTATTATAAACCTGTTAAAATGATTATATTGAATGTATTAAACATAGATGAAGATAAAAAGTATGAATGTTTATGCTAGCCACTATTCATTAATAATTGTTTGATTGACTCTTGGTATTCAATAGAAAAATGTATCATTCCGATAATAAAGAATGTAAAAAAAACGTATAATGAATAGAAAATCTTAACGCGTTGTAAGAGAAAAGTGTAAGAAGATGGCTGTCCCTTGTATGGTTGAACATATCTAATATATAACATAAGATATAAATATGAAATAATAACTGTGCTGCTAACGTATGTGTCGTCTGACCAAGTTTTCCTTGTTTACGTGACTATGTCTACTTTCTCAATAGATATCAAGCACGATTAAAGAATATAAACCAAACCGGCTTCCAGTTTCTGTAAATACGCATCAATAATTTGCCTAATTGTAAGAAGACTTGTATATTAAAATTTTGTGGTAGAAAGGTTAGGGTTAGGGTTAGAAGTTAAGGTTAGGGTTAGGGTGAGGGTTAGGGGTTAGGGGTTAGGGTTTAGGGTTAGGGGTTAGGGTTAGGGTTAGGGTTAGGGTTAGGGTTATGGGTTAGGGGTTAGGGTTAGGGTTAGGGTTTAGGGTTTAGGATTAGAGTGAGGGTGAGGGTGAGGGTGAGGGATAGGGTTAGGGTAAGGGTTAGGGTTAGGAAAAGGTTAGAGGTTAGCGATTAGGGTTAGGGTTAGGGTTAGGGTAAGGTTTATGGGTTAGGGTAAGGGTTAGGGTTAGGTTTAGGGTTAGGGTACGGGTTTAGGGTTAGGGTTAGGGTGAGGATTAAGGTTAGGGTTTGGGCTTACGGTTAGGGTTTAGGGTAAGGGTTAGGTTAAGGGTTACGGTTTAGGGTAAGGGCTTGGGTTTGAGTTAGAGTTAGGGTTAGGGTAAGGGTTAGGGTAAGGGTAAGGGTTAGTGTTAGGGTTAATTTAATAGGCTTAAATGACATATTATTTTATATATAACATTATAGGCATAATGAAACTTTCTCCTTCGTCATATTCCAGTAAATGGTCATTGTTTTCTTCCCTCGTTTTCTATTCACTTAAAATAAGATCTTACAGTCAGGATTTTAGAAATTAAATATCGACCGTCTCATAGAGATTGCCTTTTTCGCGTATTGTATTCAAACTGTTAATATGTACCTCTCAATGGACAATACGTATGCCAAGAAGAATACGAACGAAAGTGCTGCTACTCCAATTATTTTACGAGCGAGATTGCTGCAACTCTTCATATTAAATGTTGAATAGTTTCTCTCACATATGTTTAAAGAATGTAGATGTTCTTGACGAAAGACCCCCGTACAGAAGAAAGTATTATCGAGAAATAGAGACATGCATCCATGAATAATACTCTTCTGAGGATAATGAAGCGTAATTCTAAGAAGCAAAGACAATCTAAGACAAAAGCAAAGAAAATAATAATTATTCTTAACATATTCGTGGAACTTTCGCTACACATTTTAGTCTGATTAAGATAAACTAGATTTTGATACTTCCTGTAAACACAGTTCACTCAGTGTACTACTAAGATGTCTTATTTTGGCAGTGTACTACTAAGATGTCTTATTTTGACAGTGTACTACTAAAATGTCTTATTTTGACAGTGTACTACTAAGATGTCTTATTTTGACAGTGTACTACTAAGATGTATTATTTTGACAGTGTACTACTAAGATGTCTTATTTTGACAGTGTACTACTAAGATGTCTTATTTTGACAGTGTACTACTAAGCTGTCTTATTTTGACAGTGTACTACTAAGCTGTCTTATTTTCACAGTGTACTACTAAGATGTCTAATTTTGACAGTGTACTACTAAGATGTCTTATTTTGACAGTGTACTACTAAGATGTCTTATTTTGACAGTGTACTACTAAGATGTCTTATTTTGACAGTGTACTACTAAGATGTCTTATTTTGACAGTGTATTACTAAGCTGTCTTATTTTGACAGTGTACTACTAAGCTGTCTTATTTTTACAGTGTACTACTAAGATGTCTTATTTTGACAGTGTACTACTAAGCTGTCTTATTTTGGCAGTGTACTACTAAGATGTCTTATTTTGACAGTATACTATAAGATGTCTTATTTTGACAGTGTACTATAAGATGTCTTATTTTGACAGTGTACTACTAAGATGTCTTATTTTGACAGTGTACAACTAAGATGTCTTATTTTGACAGTGTACTACTAAGATGTCTTATTTTGAAAGTGTACTACTAAGATGTCTTATTTTGACAGTGTACTACTAAGATGTCTTATTTTGACAGTGTACTACTAAGATGTCTTATTTTGACAGTGTACTACTAAGCTGTCTTATTTTGACAGTGTACTATAAGATGTCTTATTTTGACAGTGTACTACTAAGATGTCTTATTTTGAAAGTGTACTACAAACTGTCTTATTTTGACAGTGTACTACTAAGCTGTCTTATTTTGACAGTGTACTATAAGATGTCTTATTTTGACAGTGTACTACTAAGATGTCTGCTCTTTCCTCTTATTTTCCCATCGACTTGGTATGGTATGGTTTGGTAGTTTTGTTTTACGGCATATCAACCCTTTTTGGGTTATTTAATGCCGAATCTGGTCATTATAGTGAAAGTTTTTATGCTTCAAGTTCTTTATATCTTCAAATGTTTAATCATGGTTTTTGGTTTGGTTGTTTTGTTTTATGGCATATCAACCCTTTTTGGGTTATTTAATGCCGAATCTGGTCATTTTGGTGAAAGTTTTTATGCTTCAAGTTCTTTATATCTTCAATTGTTTAATCAGGGTTTTTGGTTTGGTAGTTTTGTTCTACGGCATATCAAATCTTTTTTGGGTTATTTAATGCCGAATCTGGTCTTGTTTTCTTCTCTTTTTTGTTTCTTTCCCCTTTTAATATCTGTTTCTAATTAACCCATAGTTGGGACCCTAACAGGTATTACCACTCCGGGTCAGGGTGGACCTGGGAGCAATGGTAATTAAGAGGAGGCTCCACATTCCCCAAAGTCCGTAAGCCGGATCTCACCATCGGATGTAGTTTAAGGTCATATCCAGGACCGGGAGTAGGGTAGGAAAAATAAAAATAAAAAAGGGGAGGGAGAAAGGGAGAGGGGCTGTTGTTTTTGTTTTTGGTTTTGTAGAACATAATTAAGTTTTACAAACAAAAAAACAAAAAACGTCAATGTAGGTGAATTTCGTCTCAGGGAGCCACAGGGCAGCCTGATCTGGTATCACCAGGCCATCGACTTGCTCAAATTAATTTCATATGAGAAGGACATTATCCACACCCAAACTCCATCTCTTCTTCACACTTTCCCACATCAGTCACACTCCCATTTATAGATCAGTTGGTTGTTTTCGGTTATAAGCAAATCGGAAAATAGTGAACGACCCAGTGTTTAAAAAGGGTGGAGAAGATTTTACTAACCGTTTTTTTGTTTATTTATTTATCTTTTTTTTTACCCAATTCCTCACTTCCAATTAATTTGTATATATTTATATTTATGAAGAAAATACAATTCTCAATACTTAGGTTATATTTTAATTAGGATCGTCGCTAGAGTAAATGCGGTATTGTGATGACTGCAATGATTCTAGAATAGAAAAGACAAATAAAATAAACAAAAAAAAATGACTATCAATCCACGTTCCTCACATTATTATCGTCTTCTAGGTATATTTTATAGTTTTTTCATAAATAAATAATTTAAAGTGTAAAATCTGTTTTGTCTTCGGTCGGAGTAGGAGGTATCATTTTTGACTGTGACTATTTTTAATTTTGTCTATCCTCAGTGCTCCTCTTTGAGAAGCTTATACGCCCACATAAAAAAAACGGACGCTATGTCGAACTTTGCCCTCGTGGGGAGGCAAGTAAATAAACTCTCACTCGAAGTAAAATTAACGTTTCTATCAATGTTCACTCACTTAACTGTAGTAGAACGACCCTACTTTGCTCGGATTTTAATGGGGAACCCCTCTTCCGCGATTCCCATAGAACCATTTCATTATATTATATTCCAGTTTGAGAAATAATTTACAACGAGGCTGCTTTCCAGCAGATTACACAAACGTCGTCTTCATATCCAATGCCAACAAATATTTGTCATCAACCGTCTCCATTAGAAATCGAACTTTGTCTATTCCATTCATCATTTTTGATTCTTTTATAATATTCTTTATAATCCGTCTGTCAATTTATCTATATTGTTAACCTTCATCCTCAAGTAGCTTTTAGCCTTGCTAAGTGGTGACTCATTTATAAATAAAAAATTAAAAGTTATTTCTTGGTCTCGGGACGAAACATGTCGTTAGCATTACTTGGCTATGAGTCTAAGGAGATTCAAATTAATTGAAATAAATTTGTGTATATTTATATTATTTATACCCCTTTGAGGAACACCCGGTGTTTCTAGGGAATTAAATAAAACAACTCATATTTAGTATAATATTGTTTTATTATGCGGGCGGTGTTCGAACGAAATGGTTTGAGTGTCACTTTTAAAGGTCAAGTGTACTCAGAACGGAACTCTATGAAATCACGTGTTTCCGGACCAGGTAATTGCTCGCTCTTAGATAGCGAGATTTCAAGATAGAGGAATGCATCTGACTGCTGTACCCAATCTTTTTATATCTTTATCTCTCTTGCACGCGTGTACAGCTTGTCTCTCTGATGTTTTTCTGTAAACCTCTATTTTTTACAAAACTTTCTATATAAGCATCGATTTTCGAATAAGTTTAACTTAAAAAAAAAGCTTAGGTTGACAACGACGGCATGGGTGTATAATAGTTTATACACCCATTGGTAAGCTTTAATATACTTATAAAACTATATTTAAAATTGACATTTACCTGATACTACAACTACGATAGAATATACAGGGTGATTCATAAGTAACTTCAATTAGCTATTTAAAATGTCATTTACAATTGAAGAGCGAGTTTTTATTGTTATTCATTTGGCCAAATTTGATGAATCTCCCACACTTGTTGAAAGACAATAGAAACGTGATGTGAACAGAAAGCCTCCTTCGCACAACACCACGCTACAACAAATATTCTACAAAGAGTCGTAAATTCCTTGCAAAAAAGTATTCATGAATATAAATATAAATATAAATATATATATATATATATATATATATATATATATATATAGGGTGATTCATCAGTCAACCCACTTAGCTATTTAAAATGATTACCATATGAAGCACAAACATACTATGAACTTTTGATGATTGTTAACTTACTCTCTAATTACTGCTATTTGTTATTTTAAATTTGTTCGTTTATATATTTGTTTCTATATATATTTATTTCATAATCAATCAAATATGCTACAAAGAGTCGTAAATTCCTTGCAAAAAAAAATGGACCTATGCATGCAGAACGAAGGTGGAAATTTTGACAATTTGCTGTAATTTTAAACTCCCATAAATGAATTTGTTGAATAAACTTTCTGTTTTGTATTACCGTTTTTTAAACTTTAGAATTTCAAAAATAAATAGCTAAGTGACTTATGAATCACCTTGTATAAGTATGCCAATAGATTATTATTTTCATAAGTGAACGTTTCATTTCTTTCTTTCTGGTTTCTTTTTGGTTGAACTCGTTAATTGGATATAGATAAGACGTTGGCTTTTTTTCTCTGATCGGGAACATTTTTTACTATATATTTCTCTTGGTTAGACACACAAAAACTATTATCTGTATATTTTGAACCAAAGATTGTTTTCTCTAAAAAAATACAATTACACAAAGAAAAAATAATTAAATTTCACTTTGATATTTTACTATATTTTTCAAGCCGTGGCTTATTTTATCGAATCTACTAAGAATAAAAAAATTAGAAATCTCTCTCTCTCTCTCTCTCTCTCTCTCTCTCTCTCTCTACCTATATATATATATATATATATATATATATATATATATATATATATATATATATATATATATATATATATATATATATATATACACACACACACATATATATATATATACATATATATATATATATATATATATATATATATATATATATATATATATATATATATATAAAAACACACACATATATATATACACATACATATATATATATATATATATATATATATATATATATATATATATATATATATATATATATATATGCGTCGTTCCTCTCATTAATTAGAACGTTCTTTTGACGTCAAGCTGCCGGATAAAGTGTAAAAATTATCACTGTTTATTCGCTATTCAGCGTCGGCCGAGTGGTTGTAGATTTCGGGATTTGAGTTGCAAAATACTCGGAATCTGGGGTTTCGAATCGCATGACCAGTAGTGAATGATCATATCACCATGCTGATGAGCCCCGATTATAAAGGACGAAACGTATACGCACATAGATAATAAACAAAACATACATACATATATATATATATATATATATATATATATATATATAATTTTTCCGTTATTACGTGACAATCTCTCGTGGTCTTATGGGAGTAGATAAATGCCTACAGATTCAGGGTTTAACTGTGTACCGGGTTCGCGCCTGATGCCCTTTAAATTGAAAGTTGAGCACGAAAGATTCAAAATAAACATTCACCTAAAAACTTCTGTGTAACGCTCCGATTCTGTTGTTTGCTTGCCACTTTCAATGTAGTAATCACTTAATTTCTCGGTTATTCCTTGACAATCTCTCGTGGCTTAATGGTACTATGTGAATTCGCGCCTTATGATTGTTATTTCCCTGCGCTGATGAGAGTCATAAGCTTGAAACGACGTCGTACGACATGATAGATGGGTATGATAGAAATATGATATAGTTGAGGCGGTTGTGGACCTGTAGTATATTTACTTACAACTACATGTAGCAAAGGAACATTGACCGTGCCAGCTGGTCTGTTATAAAAGGAAAAATTATAACTGGACACAGTTTAGATTTTGACTTAAAAGTTGAACCAAAGATTATGGCAGCTGTTCCTAAACCTGTGTTAATGAAAGGAAATAAGACGAAAGAAGCTACTAATTCATACATTGATGACATAATGGTAAATCTGACAAAGGTATCGACAGATGAAGTTGTTGAACATCTTAAAGAATTTGGACTAGCAGCAAAACCCCTAGAAGCTTTAAACAAAACAGCGGCACTGGGCTTTAAGCTGATGAAAAGAAAAGATGGGTGAGCTGATGTTCAAAAAGAAGCGACGAGATCCCGGAGGTGACAAAAGAAATATGTAGACGCCAGTTGTATATTATCTACGGCAAGTTGTTCGGGCATTATCCAGTTGCTGCATGGCTGCGACTGGCATGCACTTATGGGAAAAGAAAAGCAAGTAGAGTTGATGGCAGAACGTTCAAAGTAATTCTAGCTGATGTAGAAATAAAGGACTTTTTTTTACTGGAACTTGGTTCATACCTGAAACACAAATAGGGGTGGTGTGGTGTGATACAAATAGTCTTGTTATTTCCCTGCGCTGATGAAAGTCATAAGCTTTAAACGACGTCGTACGTAGGTAAAATATTTAAAAAATAATTTAATATTATTATAAGCCTCTTCCAAGTAAAATTAATTTCTACGTTATTACATGACAATCCTTCATAGCCTAATGGGACTAGGTGAACGCTTACAGATTCAAGGTGTATCTGTGAACCGGGTTCGCGCCCTGTGACCGTCTGAGATTGTTATTCCCCTACGCTGATGAGAGTTATAAGCTTGTAACGACGTCGTACGACATGATAGATGGGTATGATCGAAATATGAGAGAGTTGAGGCGGTTGTGGAGATTGAGGGTTTGGTGGCAGAAGCCGCAGCATGGCTGAGAAAAAAAAATAATGACTATATTCACATTTACGTGACCGAATTATATGCTGTTCTGAAAGGCATCAATTTAGCTAAAAAAATGGGAATGGGATACAACGAAATTAGGACTGATTCAGCCACAGCACTAAGTGAGATAAACTAACAGTGGATTGTAGCAGAGGATTACGAACATCAGGCGATTGAGAGATGATTGTGAAACGAAGATTATGAATACTTGGAGAGTTCATAGTGTATTATAGTAATTTAATATTTATATATTAAATTTCATATATTAAATTTGATATATATATTAATTTTCATATATTAAATTTCATATATTAAATTTGATATATATATTAATTTTCATATATTAAATTTCATATATTAAATTTATATTAAATATATTATAGTAATTTAATATTTATATATTAAATTTCATATATTAAATTTGATATATATATATTAATTTTCATATATTAAATTTCATATATTAAATTTCATATATTAAATTTGATATATATATATTAATTTTCATATATTAAATTTCATATATTAAATTTATATTAAATATATTATAGTAATTTAACATTTATATATTAAATTTCATATATTAAATTTGATATATATATATATTAATTTTCATATATTAAATTTCATATATTAAATTTATAGTAAATATATTATAGTAATTTAATATTTATATATTAAATTTCAT
>OY744546.1:65889302-65976802 GCA_963556195.1 Sepiola atlantica
TTTATTTAAAAACATTGTTCATAAAACGTCATATCTCAGAAGTTAAGTAACAGAGACAAGTCTATCGACTTTCTAATATCAGCTTCCACTTTCCTTAGGCTCGGTCACGCACACACACACACACACACACACACACACACACACACACACACACACACACACACACACAAGTAAACCTTGGGACGACATGCAAAAATTAAGAAATGTCTTTATGATGTTCGCATCCATCGTATACCAAAAAGCACGTACAATAGTTTTTTTCTTAAAGAAAATCAAATTTAATCAATAAACGACAATGGGTGATATATTGACGCCATATTGGATATTAGATAAAAGAAAATGACTCTTGACTCAAGTGTTAGAGTTAGGAATTAGCCTTAAAAATACTGCCGTTTTAAAATTAGTCACCAAAGGGGGGAATAAAACAAATATACAACACATAAATGTTACCAAACGCAATATAAGTTATTCTTTTATCTACCCAAATAAGCTTTTCTGTGTTTTAACTTATTTAAAAGTGTTTCTTAGTTCAATGTTTGGCAACCACAGTGTCTTATATGGCGTCTATATTTCGAGGATCGTTGTTTATCGATAAAAAATTATTTAAATTTGTAAAAAAATAACTACTTATAAGTTTACGTGATTTTCTAATGTACGATATATCGTATTTAGAAATATATTTCCTTATTTTTTTCTATTTCGTCCTAATTCGAAACTTACGCCGTAACCTTAGATTGTGATTTGGGACAAGAAGAAAAGAGTTGCGATCATAATAGAAGTGAATGCACCTAATGATTCTCCGTTTAACAGAACTGATAGGGAGAAAATAACGAAGTATTAATATCTTATGTACACGATGAAAAGAAACTGTAATCTTAGGAAGATGTCCATCATTCCAGTAATTATAGGAGCTACCAGGCTCATGAAAAATAAATTTAAAAACTTCTTGGCAAATATATCCGGTGAACCAAGTGCAAGAGAGATACAAACAATTGTCAACCATTCCAGTAATTATAGGAGCTACCGGGTTCATGAAAAATAAATTTAAAAACTTCTTGGCAAATATACCCGGTGAACCAAGTGCAAGAGAGATACAAACAATTGTCAATAATTCCAGTAATAATAGGAGCTACAGGGTTCATGAAAAATAAATTTAAAAACTACTTGGCAAATATACCCGGTGAACCAAGTGCAAGAGAGATACACACACTTGTCAATCATCCAATTATTATAGGAGCTACCAGGCAATGACAAATAATTACAAAAGGTACCTGGCAAATTTGCGCTTGATCGAAATATTAGAATAAAAAAAACAGCTCTTGATTTGAGTTTCTAAACTAACGGGTGAATGTTTGGCATCCGGTAGGATGCTCCATCCTCAACAAAAACAAAAAATATAAGAAAAGTCAACCCATAAGCAGTGACAAAAAAAATTGCCGGCTGTCCAATTCTTCTCACTCAGAACTGTCTGTGGCACACAATACCACGGAGGTGCTTCCGAGCTGACTACAACATGGTCGTTTTCAAGTTTAATGTTAACAAATTCTTGTTGATCCGTCCTCTTAAATTATCAAATTACAGTTTTGTTGCACTTTTTTTCATTTGAAATTAATCACTCTTTTAAATTGAAGTTCGGCTGTCTCAGTTTCAATTTAAAATCTGTAAATCGAGAGAAAGAAATACAAAATAAATACAAAATAAACGATTGCTGATATTTTAATTACGTTGTCTTCGTGGAATATTTTGAAATACCTTTTATTCCCGGCATGAAAGATTTACACAGAATAATGCAATATGATGCTACTTGTTTTACACCTGAAAATCGAATAATCATTGTTTATTTCCTGATCGATCACTGTTTTGTTTTGTACCATTTGCTCCACCAACTAATACATCACGCCATTTCATGTTTTGACGTTCAGCAAAAGATTTATGTATTTAAAAAAACAAACACTTTTATTATTATTGGTTTCTCTTTTTCATACGTTTTTAAAAATTATTTATTAGTTTCGAGATGATTTAGCAGGAAAAATCAATTCCTGAATTTAATAAAAAAAATGTCATAGATATGTTTTGTATTTCTGCTGACATTTAAGGTAAGACAACACCTTGTATACAAAATATAAGCGATATATCTTTCGGTGACTGAATAGAATGTGTGAAATTGGTAGATGTTTAGAGTTCGTAAACAACAAGCCGCGCGCGCGTGGTCCCACTCTCTATGTGACTCGATGTGGCGAGTGTAAAATGCAATAAATTTGGCCAATTTGGGGCATTTTGATCCCCCTTTGACCCCCCTTGGGGCGCAAACCAGCATTTCTCTGAGGTCAAGGATGCTCATTTTATATCCAAAACAATTGCCTCTACATTTTGGCAAAGTTTCAGAAAAATGGAATGGATGGATCAAACGGGTCATTTTTTGCCATTTTGGGGGCTTTTGACCCCCTTGGGGCGCGAACCAGATTTTTTCCAAGGTTAGCGATACTTATTTTCTATTAAGAACTATTGCCTCCACAGTTTCAGAGAAATTGAATAGATGGATTAAAAGTCATGGGGCAAAAAATGAATTTTTTTGCCATTTCGGGGCCTTTTGACCCCCTTGGAGGCTAACCAGATTTTTTTTCAAAAATCGGAGAATGTCACTTTCTAACCTGACCAAAGTTACAACTTCATGCAAAATTTCAGATAAATTTAATGGATGGTTGCGGAGAAAAATTAGGCCGGACGGCCGGACATGCCTCAAAACATAAGTCCCCCGATTTTATAAATCGTGGGACCAAAAATAGACGGTGAATGAGGAAATCATTGGTTGATATACAGCAAATTGCAATGGTAAAATACTATATTTGACACCAACATATTTTACCTGCTATGTTATTTCTATTATATCCCATATTCAATCTGATTGAAACAGACATTTCCCCGCCCATTGAGAACTCTAGAAGACTTGCTAGATGGTCGCCGAATTTACCATTTAGACGTTAATTAACTCTCCCATTTCCAGACAATGGTTGGTACATTTGTGCGGGCTCCGGCTACTGAGTAACATATGGCTTTCGTATTGAGGTTCGAGCCGTGTGGCTGGCAGGAATTTTCCCCTCTCATACTGACGACTGCAGGTTTGGCATGAAACACACGTGCCTATAGGTTAATTTGAAAATAGTATTCATAAATAATTATATATATATATATATAGTAAGTTATGAAAATATATTCATGGCAATAAAGCTACACAGAGGCTTCCGCGTTTCATCCCCATAAGGCTAAAATGGATGGAGTTTGTGTTGCCGGGTGTTTTTATATATTTACACGTGGTGTTTAATCTAGCCAGTTCACCAATAAGATTCTTTGTTGTTCTCTTAGCCAATCGTTGGGCTTCTCACAAACAAAGATTCGGATGATGTTACTTCCTAGTTCCTATTCTATTGTTATGTTGTCTATAGGGCTGCCTATCTCTGCTTCTTTGTTGTCTCGAAATAATGAGTTAGCTTATTTTAACACGTGCTATCTTGTGTTTCTATTTTAGGTTTTAGTTTAGTTTATTTTTTTATTTATTTATTTATTTATTATGTATTGTTAACCTAAGCTAAATGTTACTCTATGTAAGTAGTTGTTTGCTATTTGACTTATGCAGTTTAATAGGTTTTGACGGTTTTTAAAGTTTAGGATTTCAAATTTTCATTCAGGCATTAGATACACGGGTCGTCTAAATTTCTACATGTACTGACCTGTCGTATTAGTTTCCATTCGATTATTGGTGAGCGTCCTCTATCTTTGAGCTCCCAATAGTGATTCGTTAGTACTGTTTTAATTCAGCGTTCTTTGTCTTGAAATGTGCCGTTGTGGTCGTAATATTTGGTTTTAATATCTAGAGAGGTCATACCCACATTGTACTACTTGTTATTCGGTCTTTCATTGGCAAACAGTGTGGCTTGGGAAACAATATTTTTGGTTACGCATTTATTTTGTAGTGGACAATTTATGCAGTTACAGCTTTTCTCTTCATTGATAACTTTTTCATTTCTACTTGGGTGATTGCTATTAGGGTTGTGGTTATTTCTATTTGTAGTGATTATATTTCTGTTCTTCTTAGTGTTATTTTTGCTATATTGGTCACTTTTAACACAATTTGTTATATTTTCTTCTCTACTGTTCTCTTTTAATATTTTGTTATTGTGTGCCTTAATTATCATTTCTAGGATTTCACAGCAGCTGTAGGACAGTTTTAGGTTATTTGAATTGGAGAGGGGAAGTGATTGAAATGGATTAAGCTGTGTTTGATGGAGAATCAATACTAGTCAGAAAATTTAACCCGAGATGAAACACCAGAGCCGAGCTGAATTTCAACTTCTTAGTATAACCACACACGACAACCATCACCCTACATATTATAACAAACGATTACCTACTGTAATAATATTACATATACAAATGAAACAAGAATGAAGATACATTATTCAATGGCAATAGTAAAACTAGTAAACACTTTTAAGGGACGTAACTCCAACAAACACAGCTTAATCCATTTGAGTTACTTCCCCTTCCCCAATCGGACGCACAATACATCAAATAACACACGCATGGCCCCAATAATAATAATTAAGTAGAACAATTCTAAACACTACACATAATAATAATAATAATAATAATAATAATGATAATAATAATAATGATAATAATAATAATAATAATAATAATAATAATGATAAACATAATGATAATAATAATAATAATAATAATAATAATGATAATAATAATAATAATAATAATAATAATAATAATAATGATAATAATGATAATAATAATGATAATAATAATAATATCTAATAAAATAATTTATCAATATTTAACTACACCTAACCACTTAATCTAGTCACACCTCAACGGTCATAAAAAAATAGAAAAAAATTCTGCGAACCTAAACAAACCGCAATTCCCAGTCCAGCCACACACCGATGAGTGAATATATTTTCTGAGGATGGGGGACACCTCCGAACATTTAAATTCAAAAAAAGAAGACACACCACCCTACCATCACGGTCCGAACTTAAAACTGGTAAATATAATAAAATTATTTGAAAATTATTGATTTCTCAATATTGTTACTATTGTTTACTATTTCACGTACTGCCGGTGTCACCTAACCAACGTATTATCTCGGACTTCTAACAAATACTTATTACGCACATGCTTCAAAGTAAACTAGGACATTCTTCTCATAAATATATATATATATATATATATATATATATATATATATATATATATATAAGATCTAAATTATGGAAATAATATTCCGACTGTAATGAAAATAAAAAAGGAAACACCTAAATAATTTATATATCAATTAACGTTTCGTCTATGTTTCAAGACTTAACCAGTATTATTGGTTTGAGGAAATAACATATGAGTACAATATTTGAAAACGCACGAAATATTTTAACATATTGTAGTAGTATGTCATTTCATCAAATCAATCATCCTGAGAAATCTTTAAATCAAGACGTTGATGAATATATAAATCATTTTGCTTCTAAATTTTCCACAGACACACAGACCACATATATATATATATATATATATATATATATATATATATATATATATATATATATATATATATATATATATATATATATATATATATATATATATATAGTCTCGGAAGTTTCTCAACCATTAAAACTATATAAAAAGAAAATAAAAATAAAAATAAACTAAAATAAATTAAAAAAAAAAAAAAAAAAAAAACTTATAGTCTATAGTATATATATATAGGATAGCATACTACTTCTCAATAATTTATGATTTTTCTGACAATATGTATCTCTTTGGCAAAGCAAATCCCGAGCGAATAACGCAATTTCGTATCCATTTCCCTGTTGCAATTTACATTTGCAAGATTAATTTGATGCAGTGAGTTCATCTTAGATAATCTTAATAGCCAATCTTTTGTACCCCGTGAACCAATTTTTTCTATTATAATTCAGACACACCACAAACACTTTATTTTTATAAGTCTGGTTATTTGGACACAGTTGGCAATTATACATATGAGTTATTGATACAGCTAATGGTGACAAGGTAGCATCGTAGAAGAGAAAATGCAGCGAAAGTTACGAAATTAACTTCAGTTGCTTCAATGATATTCGTTACTGAATTCAATCAGTATTTACATTGTTTCCAGTTGTATATATATAGATATATATATATATATATATATATATATATATATATATATATATATATATATATATATATATAGGATCAAATATAAACCAAAGTAAAACTTTTCGTAGATGGAACCTATTGTGAAGAGGATTAGCTCAATATACGAGATAGAGCAATTGTAGAGATAGGAGAAAAAAGAGTGATAAAAATGCGACGATTGTCCAAATTTATTTCAAATTTCAATTGTTCAATGCAAGGTGTATTCAGTAATAAACTAGTGTTTATTATTCTTTCCTTAAGCCAAGGCTTTTCAAAGATCGAGATCTTATCATCAGAGGAGAAATACAGATAGATAAGTTAGCTTTCGAAAAAAACAAAGTTCAAATATTTGAAAAATATGAAAATTATTATTTTTTTTATTTTATTTTATTTTTTTTAAAATTATTATTAAAAAAACGCAGTGGATGAAAAGAGAAGTTCCGTAAACAAGATCTGCGGTTTGTCCGGATGGTAAATTTCCGTTGAAATGGAAGTTCGATGAATTGTAGAACGTGAAAAAAATAATTAAAAAAAATAATAATTTTCATATTTTTCAAATATTTGAACTTTGGTTTTTTAGAAAGCCAACTTATCTATCTGTATTTCTCCTCTGATGATAATATCTCGATCTTTGAAAAGCCTTGGCTTAAGGAAAGAATAATAAACATTAGTTTATTACTGAATACACCTTGCATTGAACAATTGAAATTTGAAATAAATTTGGACAATCGTCGCATTTTTATCACTCTTTTTTCTCCTATATATATATATATATATATATATATATATATATATATATATATATATATATATATACTTTTTTACCAAGGTTCTATCACTTATCAAGGTCAAAGGCCATTCAAGGTTTAATGAGTGTTTTACACGGGGACGGTGAGACAACATCGTGAGGATTGTTAATGACGGTGATTGGGCAGAGTTTGATTATGTAAGAGGGCGGCTCAACAAAAATTTGATTACATTGACTTAAAAACAACCATATTGTAGTCAGCTGTAAAGCAGCCACGCGGTATTGTGTTCCAAAAACGTGTAGTTTTAGGAAAGAAACTTTCCCCATGGAACTTTAGTGTAAGGTAGAGAAAGAGAGAGAAAGAGAGAGAAAGAGATAGAGAGAGAGAGAGAGAGGGAAACTATTGACAGTGGTTGTAGCTAGACTGAGTTTTTGTTGTGAATTTTCTTACAGGGGATACCATAGATTGAACCTCAGTCGAACACCTGACATTAAAATACGATTGAGTAGAAAAAGACTAGCAACGTCTTTCCTGAGAGAATAACGTAGTAGGCATCCCCACTTGATTTCTAAGTCCGTTTTGTACTCTGTCAAGGCATGAAAAGTGCTCTTGTCAGCACCCCCACAACCTGTGACAAAAGTACTCCATCTTAGGACGAAATCCTAATGTAATATTCATATGGTACTAATAATTGAGTGAGCAGTTATAAATTTAAATATTGGTATTCCTACACAATACGAACATACCGTTTTTTTTTTTACTTTAACACTAACCCTAACTCTAACCTAAGTTTTAGGTTCGAGCAAAGTCGGTTTAATTTGGTTAGTATTGTGTAGAAGCGCCAAAGTATTTTATATCATTCCTTGTTGGTTTGATAAAATCAATATGTAGTGTCTGTTCTGGCACTTAACTTAATCTGTTCTGTCCTAGGTCGGTGAAAGAGAGATCCTTCTAGATTTAGACAAGTTTTATTTTATCCCAATCCATAGTGCCCATTTTAGGGGATTTATATTTGCCCCACATTTAAAAATGACCTTATGTCTTACTTCATATTAAGACAAGATAGATTTTGTTTACTTTATTAACGTATTTATTTTTCGACTTAGAGAATGTATTTCGTCATGAGGGTTGAAACACGTGCAGAAACTATTGAGAAATGTCCAGAATAAACCCACTGAAAATTATTTTTATAATTTACATTAGGATTGACCTTACTAACTTATCCTCGAATTGCATTTCGGCCTTGATTTGTACAAAAATAAATAACAACTTTCTTTCTAGCCATAACCTACGTATATTCTTGTTGTACATTCTTATAGACATAAGTTAATTGTTTTTGCATGAACAAGCATATATTTACTTGTATTATATCTGGGATTATATACACCGTTTGCTATCGTGCAATGACTCAATGTTTATGTATGTACTATAGGTCACAGATCTTTCGTTTGTCGTGTAATTCAATTAGTTGTCTTACAAACGATATTTTTTTTTACTTCATTCGCATTGAAATTGCGTATCAAGAAGTTCAACAACAAAATAAAATAAAACGTATCCGTATATTTATAAACACCTGCAATCTCTATCAAATGTGAGCGTTTTAAACCAACGGAAGAATTATAAACGATTTCAGCACTTCATTAGTGATCGGTAAACTGTTAAAAATATATAATTCATAAAAAAAGCAAAAAAAAAACATAACCATTTATTTGCGCGTCGAATTAAAAAAAAATCCAAAGTGAATTTAAATAAAAGAAAAGAAAGTGAGTCACATCTTTAGACAGGCTCATTATAGGGAAAATGACGTAATAAACTTTAGGGCAAGCGATATATTGTTACATTATGGCTTTTTACAATGGGATTAAAAGTCCTTTAAATCAACGCTTTTCGTGATACAAAGGTTTAGACAATCTCTCAAAAAGTTTTTTTCTAAGCGTTAATCGATTAAATGTCTTTAAACTCTCAGTTCTTTGTTTCACATCATTTTTCTAGCGTGCCCTTACCGCGTAAGCTGATGTAGTTGAGGTCACTTTTAACGGTGTATCAATGTGTGAGTGAGCATTTATGCGTGTGTGCGTGTCTCTAACCATACATACCATTGATCAAACCATGATCTAAACTTCATGCAACTTTCCGTTACTCTTTTTGTAACCGTGTGTGTACGTGCATTTTCTCAAAACTCCTTTTAACACAATAGTTCATATTTTACCTGATAATCGTCTCCCTCGCTTTTCAGTTATTTCGCTTCTTGTTTTTTTTTTGAACTATTATTCTTACTAGATAGAATTAGGATAAATAGAGCCGCTCATTCTCGTCTCATTTTGAGACCCAAAGTTAAAGTTTCAGAACATTATCTTTAGACGTCCACCCGCTTCGATTTCCACAGTGAACTGATCTTTCGACATCTTCTCGCTTCGAACTTCCATCGCGGACTGACTTCGACTCTCGTCAGACAAGCGCATTCACTCTTGCTTTGTGCCTGACCTTTATCTAACCTGTCTTTTAATTTTTGACTTCCATCTGCCCGAACCGTCTCCCCATAGGGAATGAATCACTCGTGGGAAGAGATTTATTTATTAAAAATAGTTTTACTCTGCACTCAATCCAACAAACTCACCCAGGTCACAATCAATACTATTTAATTCAAACCTTTTCTAGAAATACAGGGCTCCTCATAATCCAACAATATGCCAAAAATTGGGCTGTCAATAATGAATGATAGTATTTCAAAAAAGTCTTAGAAAACTTACAAAGTTGGATTAAAATAACGAAAAATGAATACACAGGATCCGATTCACATGAAAACAATATTACTCAATATTAATAAAAATACAAGAATTATTTTTTTTTTAAGTGGTTATGTTGTATGCTGTTTCTGCGTTTAAATCACATTCTTTCATGGATTTTCGTCACTTTCTTTCGTGGATTTTCGTCACTTTCTTTCGTGGATTTTTATTCGTTCATTATTTTTATTTTGCAGTTTAATCTGTATTCTTAAAGCTTATTACTTTTTTCTTACAAAAAAGACATACCCTTACTTAATTGTCACAACTTTCAAGTTGATATTTGCCCAATAAAATGAAAAATAATAAAAAAATTGATACAATTTGGCAGCCATTTTATAATTAAAATTTAAATGATGAATTTAATAAAAATAAATCCAAGCCACTTTTCTTGGCATATCTATTAAAATAAAGCGTGAAAAGTCCACCAATGCTGCTTATCAATGTTATACATAAATTCAGAAATATAATGCATTCTTGTTTTCCAACTATTAACATGGTTGACTTGTTTATGAAGAAACCGAAATGCATTCTGGTAGATATTTAGTGAAATCCATAGCATAAAAGGAGCCATAGAAGGTTGTCATTTGTTGGTGTCATAGGTTTGAAAACCGTGTGCATAGAGAAAAGTGTGAATCATGTGAGGAGTGACGTCATCGTGACGTCATCGTGATGTCATCGTGACGTCATCGACAAAGTTAGGAAATATTTTTGTAGTGTACCTATTTGTTTTGTAGAAAATGTTTTTGGTTACGATGTATGTTTTAAACTAGAATACAATTAATACGCCATTATTATGATTGTTTATTTATTATATATTTCAATATCAATTTGATCTGTATTCTTTAAGCTTATTACTTTTTTTCTTACAAAAAAATTCCCTTTCTTTAATGGCACAACTTTCAAGTTGATATTTTCCCAATACAATTTAAAAAAAATTCAACTCGATTCAATTTGGCAGCCATTTTATAATTAAAATAAACGATGAATTTAAAAAAAAATCCAAACAAATAGTTTAAATACAAACAAACGATAAAGTTACTTGTGCAGACATTTCTTTTAAAATCAAACTTATAGAAAAAATATGTTGGGCGATTTAATTGAATTATTGAAATGTTTTTCTGTTTAGTTTGTTCTTAGTTATATTATTATTTTCTTTATCACAAAATTTATTTAACAGATAATTTCAAAAGCTTCAGATGAATATTATTCCTATTTTTTCAATAATGAGCTTCTTAGCTCAAGAGTCAACACAGAAAAAAGATTAAAACACCCATCTGATTGCTAGGAAAACAGATTTTTATTGATGTCATTTCGAAGTCTTGTTAGGCGAGGGCTGGCAACACACACTGTGAAGTCTGCAGAGAAAACGAGACTTTCTTTACGAAAGCCACCAGTGAGTTATAAAATTTTGTTTTCCTATATATATATATATATATATATATATATATATATAATGGTAATAATCCAGGTAAAAATATCCACATGGTGGTAATCCAGAGAATTTTAACTGGGTTTATAAAAAGTGCTCAATATCAAAATAGAGCTTTATATATGATGATTTTATTTACACAGACATGTACAAAATCTGCGACACTGGCATGTCGATGTTATCGATCAACAGTTACTATAAACTGAGATCTCATCAGGCAGAGTTAGAATCCGATCTTATCCTCAGATCTGAGGTTAAGATCGTATTTTTTGTACATGTCTGTGTAAATAAAATTATCATATATATATATATATATATATATATATATATATATATATATATACATTGTGTGCGTTTAGGCAGCGTTCTCTCATTTAGGCAAACATTGTTAAAAATAAAATAATTCGTCTGTTTAATTATACCTATTTTATTTTTAAAAATTTTCGGATGTTTTATTTTGTATTAAAATTATAAAAAATAATAAAGGTTCCATAGGTTTCACGAACGTTTTCTGATTCTTCGTCGAATCATTCTCAGGTGTCAAAAGCAAATGAACAAAAAAGCTTGGGGTTGAATATAAGTAAAAAAAAAAGGCTTGTCCATGGAAATTCTGAATGAGAAAAAATGAAAGTATTTTTCCGTTGTGGTATAGAGACGAGTTTTTTCTGTGAATGTCTTACAAGGAGGAACCAGAGATTGGAGCTCAGTCGAGCATTATCAATAAAAATAAGGATAGAGTTGTGAGAGACTAACACTGTCTCTTCGCTGAGTTATACGCAGTATGTAAGAGAAGGGCTTATCGTACACTAGTTTTCGGAGTCAAGTTTTTACTATGCCAAATGGTGCTTTGACGGGCACCTCTCAAGATGGCGGCGGAGTACTCTATTGTATGATCTATATATAAGTATAGGATTGCACCTTGAGTCATGCAATTTAGGTGGTGTAGAATTATCGAACGATTTTTAAAGTTACCTTACAAACAGATCGGATATAAATTTTAAGTCTGGAATCGAAGTTAGTTTTACACAATTTTAAAAGTAGAAAATATGTGTCATGTATATGACATACATTTTCACGTGTTCATTAAAATAGTTACTTTACTGCATCTTCCGCCCTTTCTGTTAAGAGTTCGTCACTCGACCGAGCGGTTACTATTTATATTCTAAATAGCAGACATCTCTCGACTGTATTCAAATTGCTTTTCTTTTCATCCGAACTGCTGCTTGCATACCTCCGGGGTTTTCTTATGCAACGTTTTGTTTGTCTGAGGGCCATAATGATATTCGCTTCTTTCTTCTCCTCATCACTTTCTGTCTAATGTTCTATTTCTTTCTGTCCCGAAGGTGATCGTTGAAGTGGTAGCTGTCAGCCCTTAGTAATTGGCGAGTTCTACCATGGCCACCGAGAGTTGACAAGGCCAAGCAACTAACTTCTTGCCCCCGTCTGACGTCACTGCATTGCGTGTTAAAACAATGGCCGTCATAATAACAATAAGAAGACATTTCGACTTCTCCATTCACTAAATAATCCATCAAAATTCAGGAAATCAAGCAATTTTAATGAAATCTTCAGTATTTATTAATTAAAGATCACGGAATATAATAAATCCATTACTTTATTATAAAGCTTGGTGCAAATTTAGTATTTCTTGTAAACAAAAAACACCTTTACTAAAGTTATCCAAAATATCAAAACATGTTGACCATACGATATTGTAAATATTTAAAACAAAGCATTAGAAAACTTTAAAAATTGCATGTAATAAAAAAAGAAAGGAACACGATTCGATTTATTCTGAAACTGATTTTTATTCAATATAAATTTAAAGAAAATAATAATTCACGATCAAATACTGCAACCAACTGAATTATGAATTACCATTATTTAAACTTCTAACCCAATCAACCGTAAGTAATTCAGACTTTATAATAAAGTAATGGATTTATTATATTCCGTGATTATTAATTAATAAATACTGAAAATCCCATTAAAATTGGTTGATTTTCTGAATTTTGATGGATTATTTAGTGAATGGAGAAGTCGAAATGTCTTCTTATTGTTATTATGACGGCCATTGTTTTGACACGCAATGCAGTGACGTCATTTTCTAGCCAACCGGCCTGTAGTAACTCTCGGTGGCCACGGATCTACCCTCAGATATTCTTTTAATTTTAGATGTGTTTGTCTCCTCTCGTTATGGTAGTGGACTAGACTATTCGTTCGTTTACTCTCCATGGCGTTAGATGGTAAACTGGCGTTAGCTTGTTATGTTTGCTTTATCTAACGGATATTATATCTACCGGTCTTATATTAGTAAGTTTGGCTTTACCTTTTATATGTACGATTTTTTTGATATGTTTTTTCTGTTTTGCTATATTTGCCGCACCGTTCTCCAAGTTTAGTTTTCAGGTCTCTTTTGTAATCCTGATATCTTTTTGTAAGTAGATTAGCCGGGTCTCTCCCGTCATGACATGTCGTCTCTTTCGGTATTAGATTAGAACTTTTCCTGCACTTTTTTTTTCTAATCCTTTCCTTCTATGTTCGTCTCATGTTTAACTGAGAGAACATGAGTCAAAGTCCGTTCTCTGAAACGATAATCGTTGGGATGTTATGCGTGTAGAAATGACTTTTGGATTTTAGACATGATTATATCCGATCCGGTAGATTTGGGAACAAATGCCCCAGGTAACCTTGATTCTGCATCGGTTATTCCAATGACATAATTCCTAATGATTAAAGACCAATATATTTTTACAATGAATATTTCCTAAGTGCCTTCTGTTTCTGCCATATGCACCGGACGGTGGTTTTTCTTCGTGTTTAGTGCTGCGCATGAAATATATAACAATTATGACAACGTCTATGTCTTCGTCTATATTGGGCCATCATGCCTTAGTTCTGAGTAAAGCATTTGTTTTCATCATCATCATATTCGTCTTATGCGCCAGTTTTAGGGTCCATTTTTGTAAGTTTTGGGGTATAGTAATTCCAGCTGAAGTATGGCTACGCCTTGTTTTGGTGCCAGTTTAATCCTCACTAATCAATCCTAATCCTAATCAATCTAAAGGGTTTCGCAAAACTATTTGTCCAATCGTTTGTTGTATTACATTTTTCACTACTGTGACGGTTGGATCCGGTTGAGATTCCTCCATTATCTTCTCTAAGGCATATTTATTAATACTGTTAATTACCACTATATTGATATATCTTTCGGCCATCTCTTCTTCAGGTGATACTAACTTTTTACTTCTTTATAGGTTTCCGAGAGAGTATGTCTGTTGTGTTGTCTGTACTGTTAATATATTTTACTGTGTAATCATATTGATGCAGACGTAACATCAATCGAAAAATACGCGCAGAGTGGTTACCTTTAGGATTCGAGATAATTGTTAACGTTTGATGGTCGGTCATTATAAGAAAGTTTGTTCCATTAAGATGAAAATATAATTTTGCGCAGGCCCATATGATTGCTAGGGCTTTTTTCTCTAATTGACCGGCGTTTAACTTTGGTTAGAGTCCTGGATGCATAGCTAATGGGGATAGTATACCTTGTTCATTTTGGCAAAGTATTACTCCTAGTCCCACAGGAATGACTGATGTTTATACTTTTAGATCAAAGTGCATGAACGGTTTGCTGCGAATGACCGGCTCGTTCATCATGATGAAACAATATTATTCTTTTTTCGTCCAGCGCCATTCAACGTTCGCTCGTGTTAACCATTCTTTATGATTCACTTGGTGTTGCTAGTCGTGTAATACACTTTGTAAGATAGTTTATTAGACCTAAGAAACTACGTAAATCCTGGATGTTTTCAGAAAATTCATGTCGAATTAATTGTTTGTAAGCTAATTCATATTTGACGATATTCCATCGTCGGCCACTGTCTGGTCAATGCAGATCACAAGGAATGCTGTTGTTGCCGATTAGTAGCGTGCCCTTTGCTTGCAAATCCAAAACGACCGCGGTTTGCATAGAACATATTCTCCAAATAGTTACCCATCTAAGTATGGCCAGGCTCTAAACCGCTTAACTTTGGTGTTATAACTGGAGCTGATATGTTCACCTGGTGATACCCGTATTAAAATATTTGTGAAAAGTTGGAATCTTTCACACTGGTTCTAAAATAAATGCAGTCACGTCCGTACCGGTAGGAACTAAAAAGGCTGAGGTCTGTTTTTTAAAAAAGCAATTACAACTTGTGTTGCTTCCGAGTAATCGTTCCCTGCAAGTGTTTTCTATATTTTACAGCCGTTCGACCTGACATGGTGTCTATAATTTGTAATGTGCATTTGACTCGCTTCCCATGAAATTGCGAGGCAAAGCTACTGAATAGCTCGTCTGCCGTTATGAAGTAAAGAATTGTAAAAATAAAAGAACACGTGCTTTTTAACCGGGTCTTACTGACATTTTCAGGATGCAATTTTTGTTTGCCAGTGCAATTTTTTTCTGTTAATGTCAATTTCTCCTACCTCCTCGCGAGAACTAGATATTTATCTACCCCCCCCCCCCACAGCGGAAAAATGTGACACAAGGTCGGGAAAGTGGGATTTGATAAGCCAGCGCCCGAGAAGGTGAGCACTCTGACCATTTAAAAATTGCCTGAGCAGCCCTGTCGGAATTCCCCGGTAGGGGCACCTCAAGCAGTAAGCAATAAACTTACTCCTCCTCAAAGAGGGGAGGCAAAGCCTGAGAGGATGGACCTCCTAGAATTGCACAGGACCAGTCTCGTGCAGTATCCATCGGAACAGATACTACACTTTGATCTTGGCCAAAAGGCCAAGAAAGCGACCGAAACTGTGACAAGTTAGTTATTTATCTACTTCCTACAAGGTAAGATGTGACACAAGGTCGGGAAAATGGGATTAGATAAGCCAGCGCTCGAGAGGTGAGCACTCTGGCCATTTAAAAATTGCCTGGGCAGCCCCGTCGGTCTTCCCCGGTAGAGGCGCGTCAGACAGTAAGCAATAAACTTACTCCTCCCCAAAGAGGTGAGGCGAAGCCTGGGAGGGTGGACCTCCTAGAACTGCACAGGACAGACCCATACACCGGCGTAAATCAAGCCCCGAAGGCCAAGACAATACCAGTCTATGGGGTGCAGTATCCATCGGAACAGATACTACACTTTGATCTTAGCCAAAAGGCCAAGAAAGCGACCGAAACTGTGACTAAAGGTTGCTTTGCTCCTGGGATATTTACATTCTCTTAGAAGGGGCTCTGGATGGTAGTAACCTAAAATTAGATTTAGTTCTGAACGACACGGAGAAAAAGTACTACATTCTTATATTCTTATTGTAGTGCCTTTTTAGACGATAATAAATAATAAATTCGATCGTATACAGAAACTAAGGAATGTATGGTATAAATATATATTAAGTAATGTATGAGTTATTTCCACCTGTGATCGCTACTACTTAAATAAACCATTCAGAAGTTTTCTCCCTTGGCGATTACTACTTAGATAAGTAAAGCCGGAGTTTTCTCACCGGCGATTACTACTGCATGAATAAGTAAATAATAAGTTGTCTTCCCTTGAGATCACTACAACTTGAATAACTAACATATGAGTTATCCAGGCTGCGATCACTACTACATTAACAAGTAAAGTGTGATTAATCCTCACTTTGAGATCACTAACACATACATAAGTAAAGTATGTGTAATCTCTACCAGCGATCGCTACTACGTGAATAAGTAAAATATCATTTATCTCCCCCTGCGATCCCTTTTACTTAAATAAGTAAATATGAGTTATCTCAATCTGCGATTTCTATTAATTGATATCATAAATACGTAAATACGTAATATAAGTAAATCATGAGTTGTCTGCTCTTGTGATCACTACTACTTAAATATGTTAATTATAAGTTTTTTTTATCGACATTTATTTATCCATTTATTCAAATAAATTATGAGTTATCACCCCCACCCTGTGATCACTAGTACTTGAATAGGTAAAGCATGAGATGACTGCCCATGTGGTCACACCAACTTACATGAGTAAAATATGAGTAATCTCTCCCTGGTATAACCACAACTTTAATAAGCAAAACATAACCCCGACCGTTGCGACTATTACTAATTAAATGAACAATGTATGAGGTTTTCACCCCTTCAGTCAATACTACTAGAAAAAAGAAAAGTGTATGTTATATCCGCCTGCAATCAGTAATACTTGAATAAGTGAATCTAGAGTTGTCTGCCCCTTTGATTACAGCTGCTTGAATAGGTAAAATGTGAGTTGTCTCCTCCTGGGATCAGTACAACGTATATAAATAATTATAGGTTTTCATTCCTGCTATCATTACCCTTGGAATAATAAAGGATGAGTTATCTCCACCTGTAATTAATACTACTTAAATAAGAACACATGAGTTGTCTGCCCATAGAATCAAAACTACTTGAATAAGTAAAGTATCAGGTTTTTCCTCTGTGATCACTACTTATGTAATAAACAATGTATTTATTTACGCCTTTCCATTACAAACACTTGAATAATTAAAGTATGAGCTATATCCGTCTTTAATCTACTTGAATTAGTAAAGTATAAGTTATCTCCCCGTGTGATCACTACTTCTTTAATTAAATAAGATCATTAATCACAACATTTAAAGATTAGTGGGGATACTAATTAGCGTTCTTTTCATTTTTTTTTCTTACTAATGAGTCACAACTTATAATGGTCCGGGGACAACCCCAAAATAAGGGTTCAAGACATAGCCAGTTTGACGATGATCACCCCACGAGAAGACCGAAAGCAACGGATTTGATTACCAGAAGATTAGTTACAAAGAATTGATTATCTAAAGGGAACTGTTATATCCTAAATTACATAGGACATACTAAATTAAGAATACGCCGAGTGGTTTGCGTTTAATAGGGATCCGGTAGGAAGTAGAGACGTTGACTCTTCACTGCCGTCCAGATATCACTGCCCGTCTTATATACGTACTTTCGTATATAGTCAATACCTGATTACTTCCCTTTATGTTAGTTTCGTATTTATGCCAAATCATGACCTCTACAACAGGAACGGTTCAACAAGCACTTGTTCACATAAGACTTGAAAACGACCATGCTGTAGTCGGTTGGGAACACAACTCGTGGTATTTTGTTCCCCGAATTAGATTTTTTAAAGGAAATAAAAAAATTTATGGAAGTTTCGTTTTTTTTTTTTTTTTGGTAGTAGAGAGAGTACGTGATTTGAATGTTTTACAGGGGCTTCCAGGGATTTTCGTACAGTGGAGGACCTACAATGAACATAACTATACGATGGTGAGAAGAGCAATATGTAACTTTTTTTTTTGCAATCAACCTCGGTATAAAAAAATCAACGAATGGTGTAGAATGCAAAAATTGGTTTAAATACAACTTTTCCATCTGTGACCATATTTGTCATTGCAAATTTGTATGTAAATAAAAAGTCCATGTGTTTTATGTGTATAACATTTCAATAAAATAATATTTTATCGTTTGCCAAATTTCTAATTAAACTTTGTTCTAAATTACTTACTGATCCCTTTTTAATTTTTAAATTGATCTCTTTTAATTTGACGTTGAAGTATTTTTAATAGAAAGTTCAATTGTTTAAATGCCAGAGTACACATTTGTAGTCAAGACGAGTTCTAAATAGGATAGATAGTTATATAAATTTCCCATGAGTATTAGTTGTAAATGAAAACGAAAAACGATCTGAAATCTGCAGAATTTCAATTTCACAGTTGAATGACCCATTTAGTACTGATACATCTAAACAAACTCATCGTGTTTTAGCGATTTATTTAATTAAGCAGTTTTTTGGTTTTGTTGTATTTGCGTCATGTCAATTTGCTGAGAAGCGCTGTCTGTCCGTTACTTGTTTGCACGGCCACGCTTACGTCTGCAATAATATGATAAAATGTAAAGTACATTCGTGTGAATCAACATGGTATAATGTTGTTGGTCGACTTGATTCTGGTGTTGTCATTCTTGCAGGAACGAAAACGTTATAGTTACCATCATCCTTAAGTCAAAGTGATGTTATTGAACCGACTAGATTCGAACCTGGCACTTCCAGGTCGTCAGTCCGTATCGTTATCCATTTGACCATCGTCACCTCCTAAAAATACTTACTAAAAATACACACCTCTTATTTTAGAGGTGTCCAAACTTCTTTATATTTACTGTCTTTCAGTAGGTCGTCTACGATTAAGACTGAAATAGAACTTTAATTAATAACAAGACAGAGTAGTTTAATCAGGTTTATTTTAGCTATGAGTAACGTTTCTGTCTGTCCATCTGCAATGTTTAAGCTTTTAGTAGAGTTTTGTTTTGTCTGTCAGGGTAGAGTTACAGGTATATATTGTCATAGTAAAACGCGCAGATTCCGTTGCTACTTTTTAATCTGGACACGTCCGAATGTTGCACTTTCACTTACCGAGCGTGTAAAAAAGAAATTGTTATATGCCCGTGTCGTCGTTGTGAACGCAGGTTGCTGATCGTCTGTCTACCGAAAACTACTGTTACACCAATATTAAGTTTTAATAATCTTTATTACAAACGCAAAACACTCACAAATATACATAGATAAATAGATAGATAGATGGAGGAACCTTGACATAAATTAAAACTGGCAACTTCCTCAGCAGTATTTTTCACTTAGTCCCCATATATACAACATAATCACGGTGATACACCTAATCCCGTTTTATTCCGCGAAATTAAACGCCAGTGAGTTTATGTAATCGCAGTCAAGTGACTATTTTGAAATACCAGGCGCTGTATGTAGTAGGATGTCAACACATCTCTAAAAAAACTCTGAAATAACTAAGGTCGTAAAAATTATTTCTCCTGACCGGGATATATATTCGACTTGGGATAGCTTATGGGTGTAATATTCCATAGAAACATTCTCCTTTCGTTTTGGCTAAGAACAACCATTAAACTAAAAGAAAAAAAAACCCCAAAAAACCTTAAGTCCCAAGTCGTTCAGTGGAAAATCACTCATATAAGTCAATTAAGTTTTTACAGTTATTATATTAGTTTGCTTCTAACATTAAGGGATCATCAGTTGTTTACCATGAAAAACTGTTTCGGGAATTTAATATATATATATATATATATATATATATATATATATATATATATATATATATATATATATGTGTGTGTGTGTGTGTGTTCAGTGTAATCTACTAAACTAATGAAGTATCATTATACATCGCAATACCGTGAAAAAGATTCATATCAATACATTTTTGTAACAAAGTAAATTAAATACAAAAAAAATAAAAGTTTCAGTAAATTGTAATAGCTAGTAAATAGAAAAACACGTTAGCGGGTTAGGGTTTAAACTAGGGTTGAACAGCTCGAACCGCACACCAGACACATAGTAAATCGAAGAGTGCGAGAACACATTGTGACATAAACTAAAGTCAATATTCTTTAATGTGTTTCGAGTCTTTAATCAAAAATAATATCTGATGAAAAGATGCTTATGCATCAGACACGCTGCGTTCTCACTACAGATTGTCTTTGTTGCTGTTACCATTTCTCTTCCCTCTCCCCACCTCTTTCTCTACGTCTCCCTCCCTCTCTCCCAGAGCCATGTGAAGTAATACCCACTTGATAATATATTCTCACATTGTAGCGAATTCCAACCCCTGTTCAGCGTCTTGATCTCGGCTGACATTCGCCTGCCGTAACCTTTGAAAACATATATATTTCTATATTATAAAGGTTAACGTACGTGTGTCCGCTCTGTTTAATAATCATGTATGATTATTTATTTTCATGTGGTTATACTCATAGTAAAGGAAAGAATAGTATGTTTAATCTTACTAACCGATGGTGATGATGATGTTTATGATGGTGATGATGATGACGACGACGATGATGATGATGAAGTGTTTGCCTTCATGATAGTGATGTGTTAGCGATGATGATGATGATGATGATGATGATGTGTTGGCCTTGATGATGATGATGATGATGATGATGATGATGATGATGATGATGATGATGATGATGGATTTATTTCACTTTTAATAGACACAAAATAAAATATTCATATTTGTTCTTTATATTTGTGCGACATAAATAGGACATACTCTACATATACTTAATTTACAAATTCAGGGCATAAATAGATAGATAGATAGAGAGAGAGAGAGAGAGAGAGAAGGGGGAGAGAATCAAAGAGAGGGAGATGGAGAGAGAATGAGAAAGAAGATTAGTTTATTTTTTTAATGTTCACACTAGTATCTGGTCTTAAAGTAAGAATTTAACTCGAGTATTTCTTGACTTTGTTGATTTACCTTGGTCATTCGTTTCGGTTCTCACAGTAATATTTACTTCACGTGTCACAATAGTAGGAACTCAATAGTTATTCATGAAAAAATACACATACATCGTGACCGGCTAGTTTTCCAAATAATTCGAAAACTCTTTTTTCCACTCATAAGAAGTCGAAAGTAGAAACATTATTTTTTTGCGGAACCTATCTTAACTCACGTTAAATATTATTCCATTTTACCAATCAGAGCCGATCGTATCTTTCAGCGCATCTCTCCAGCCACTCTCTAATATTGTCACGTTTTTCCGTTTCTCTGAAATATGAACGTGATATTAGTTGGTCTCTCATATTCTAACGAGCTGATGAGTTCTGTTTTTGATTATTTATATAAAAAAAAATTAATTTGTAATTTCAAGTTAAAAACATCTTTGATCCGTATTTTCAAAGCAGCTAATCAGTTTTCTGTGTTGAACTCGTACATTTTATTTTTTATTTTTTGTTTTTCCCAGCGTATATATAAACTTACAAAATTCAATTTGCTGCAACATTTATTTTTGTTATTCCATTTCAATTTTGTACAGAAATGCATTTCTATAGATTTTCATTTTTTAAATCCATATTTCTTCTGTCTTTTTGTGGGTTTTTGAATCAACCATTCTAGTTTGTTTTTCTGCGCAAATTACACAATTTCTTACAGTACTTTCTAAGACATTGATGTTACATTCATATATTATATCTAAAGTTATATAAGCAAGCATCATTATTATTGCATTGTTTGTTTGAAACGTGGAGTTTGATTTTATTTTTGATAATAACTTTTTGTTTTTTTTCATTTGTAATTTTTTTCGCTTGGTCTCGTAGCATTCTCTCTATTTTGTTATATATATATATATATATATATCACACGGTAGTTTTAAGGTAGTATATTATTATTATTATTATTATTTTATTATTTATTTATGTATATATATAAGTAACATTTTAAGCTGAATTATTGGGGAAATGGTAGTTTTATCTGTACCATTGGAGAGCCATGCATATAACTGTCCTGTTTTTAAATCTCCGAAACAGTTTCATGGTAAACAGCTGAAGATCCCCGTGTTAATATTAGATGCTTACGTTAAGGTCTCCTGCTTTTGTTTCACTGTTAGATACTAAATCCCCCTTTTTATTTTATTTACTTACTATTATATATTATTTATTTATGAATTTTCCAACAAATGTTAAGTCTACACTATTTTGGATTTAGTTAGTTTCTCTGGGAATTTAAACTGCATTTTCCTTTTTTTTTCTTTTGTCTTTTTGTTTAAAATAACTCAAAGCTTCTTTAGACTATATATATATATATATATATATATATATATATATATATATATATATATATATATATATATAGTCTAAAGAAGCTTTGAGTCATTTTAAAAAAAATATTTAAAAAAGAAGTAAAATGCAGTTTAAATTCCCAGAGAAACTAACTAAATCTAAGATATTGCAGACTTAACATTCGTTGGAAAATTCATGAATAAATAAATAAATAAATAAATAAGTAAATAAAATAAAATGGGGGTTAAGTATCTAACAGTGACCCCAAAACAGGAGACCTTAAGCGTCTAATATTAACACGGGGATCATCAGCTGTTTACCATGTAACTGTTTCGGAGATTAAAAAAAGGACAGTTATAATATTCATGGCTCTCCAATGGTACTGATTAAACTACCATTTCCCTAATAATCAAGTGTCGAAATAATTCAGCTTAAAATTTCACTAATATATACATTAATAAATAATAATGATAATAATAATAAAATAATAATAATAATAATAATAATAATAATATATTACCCTTAAGACTACCGTGTGATATGCTAATTTGCAAATCAAATAACATTAATTATAATAATAATAATAATAATAATAATAATAATAATAATAATATATAATAATAATAATAATAATAATAATAATAATAATAATAATAATAATAATAATAATAATAATAATAATATAATAATATATAATAATAATAATATATATATATATAACCATGTTTTACAGGGTACATCTTGCATTGAAAAATTTAAGATGAAATAGATTTGCCATTCTAAGAAACTGAAATGCACTCTAGTAGATTTAACTACGTAAACAAAACGTAGTAAATTAATCATTTTATTTCAGGGAACCCGTCGCCTGGCGTTGCACGGGAGAAAGTACTACTTATTGCATGACGTCGAATAAAAAAAGAAACGGCCTATTGTTCTTTCTGCCCCGTCTACCGTGTTGGCGAATGTTTTAAATTTAAAAAAAAAGAATAAAAGTGTTAGAGTGGAATGGGATCGAACGCTAAAACTGGCGTTAACGAAACCTACTTTCTTATCGTCTGCGCCACGCGTCCGAGTTGAAACACCTGTGAAAATAGGCCAGTTAACCTTAGCTTGATTATTGGCATGCGTGTTAAATTAATACCAGGCAAATAATAAATAACAACGGGTGTTTTGTGAAAATTAAACTGTGTGTATTAGTTCCCGGTGTCGATGAGTGTAGTGACAGTACAGAATTGTTAGGGAGAAAATTTTTTACTACCACCTATATGGAGTTGGTTTTTCGGAGAGACGTTGATGGTTGGCCAAATGTTATATTTAGTGTTAGGTAGGAAAAAATAATAACAAATTTACTAAAACACGCTCGAGTGAATAAGTGTAGTATAGTGGTGAGTTTTGTAGCCTGTGATGCATGTGGTTATTTTCTTATACTCCGAGAAGGTACAGGGGACAATCGTCTCTACTTTATATATTAGATGATTGTAAAAGTCTACTGTAATAAAAAATGTTTAAGAGTGGTTTTTGTCAGTTCTGACTCAAAAATGTTTTACAATAAATAAAAGTGAATTTGGACCAAAACATTAACTGCACTAGATGACCGTTGTGTCGTGAATGAAATTTGGCAATGTAATAAATTATATGTTGATTTGTAAAAGTTTTCAAACTTATCACTAAATTACAATTTATTTAAAATTAAAAGATAAAAATATGAAACCTATTTGTGAGCTACTGTTTTCAATTTATATAATTATTAACATTTTTTATAAGGAATTTATTCCAAATATGACTGTAAGAAAGTTGGGTTAAGTGTAATAGATGATGTGTAAGTCACGTAACTGTTCTGTGGGACTTGAAAACAAACATGTAAACTCCAATGTATTCAGACACGTAGACTCTCAATTAAAACCTGAAATAGATGACAGTTGCGGAAGGAACGACGACTTTCAAATATTGGTAAGTTAAATGGACGTGTAGAGTTTAAAACGGGTGTTCAAACGCATTAACCCTGTTCAGCACACTATTTTCCTAAATGACACGTTTCAAGGGAATATCAAATTCGCAAGCGGCCATCAGTTGGATCTGTATACCGCTCAGCGGAGATAATTTAAACGACGTTGGTGTTTTCATTTTTAAGCAAGATGTCACCGTTGTTCCACATACTGCACCCGGTATTCCGAAATCGTTACCCATCTGGTTCTGACCAGACTCTATGTCGCTTAATATCGGGGATCTAACGCCAACCGTAGTGTAAACGTGATAGTACCATACATCAATAGCTTTAATACTTGTATACATCGGCTGTTTAGAAACTCAACATAAACCGTTTCAAAAGAAATATTTGTTAACATATATCGTACATGTAGTTATAGTTTTTTTTTAATTTATTACCCTACCTTTCTATCTCTCTCCCACTCTCGTTCCCCCTCTCTTATTTCTCTCTCTCTGACTCTATCTCTCTCTCTATCTCTCTCTGACTCTCTCTTCCCCCTCTCTCTCTCTCTCTCTCTCTCTGTGAATAAGCAGAATGTTATTAATAGAAGATAGAAATATTTGTTAACATATATCATACATGTAGTTATAGTTTTTATTTTATTTATTACCCTATCTTTCTATCTCTCTCCCACTCTCGTTCCCCCTCTCGTATTTCTCTCCCCCTCTCTCTGACTCTATCTCTCTCTCTCTCTCTCTGACTCTCTCTCCCCACCCTCTCTCTCTGTGAATAAGCAGAATGTTATTAATAGAAGATAGAAATATGTGTTAACATATATCATACATGTAATTATAGTTTTTTATTTATTACCCTATCTTTCTATCTCTCTCCCACTCTCGTTCCCCCTCTCTTATTTTTTCTCTCTCTCTCTCTCTGACTCTATCTCTCTCTCTATCTCTCTGACTCTCTCTCCCCCCTCTCTCTCTCTCTGTGAATAAGCAGAATGTTATTAATAGGAGATAGAAGTATTTGTTAATTCCTTCTTCTTTTCTGTCGTTTCCCCCTTCCTATCTCTCTATCTCGTGATACTGTAAGTCAGAGATATTAAAAATATATGCACTTCATAATTCCTTTCATTTTGCATTAAGTTTTCAACTAATGCATTATGTGCATACATTTGCACTTCTAAACTTGCAAATGCCAAACATGAAATATTAATCAACGAAGTAGCCGTATTTGTCTGTGCTTTACTAAATCTAGATTATGTTTTATTCAAGCAGTAAGCGACATTACACACTTGCCGCGTTGTTTTAATTTTAAGTTATTGCTTCTTTACCAAAGTATGAAAGTACAGAAAATGTATTGTCATGTAAAATGTATTTTTTGTTTCTATTATGAACCACAAAAAATTTAGTAGTGCTAATATAGATTTACAAAGTTACGTAAGTAAAAAGCGAGCTGATAATGCTGTTTTATCTATATTACTTTACGCCACAAATACCTGAAAGTATAATAAATTATTTATAAGAAAAAGCATTAATGCTTAAATGAGTTTTCCAAGTTGTCTTTTCGTAAACAGATATAATAAATGAATACATACGAGAAAATATTGAGGCGAGAAGTTTTAAATTCGATCATAATAAAATTACTATAACAAACACAAGAATAATAAATCCGTTGGACGAAAGACATCTACGTTAACAAATGCCACTTTTAACTTTTCTTAAAATAAATATTTTAATTAATCTCAGGAAATGAATATCTCACCTTCTATTATGATACACAATAAATTATTATAAATAATCTAATATTTTATTTCATTTTTAATAATGATATGAGATCATTTTTCTTTTAAAGTCAATTGTTAAAATGTCTCCATTTTCTCTATATTCCGACCTGTAATAAGTATTCCTTGAAATCCACAACAACAAATTACGTTTATTAGTGCAAAGAAACATCGTGCAACAATAGTACACACACCTTGGCTTGGCAGAATAAACTTATCAGTTTAACTCCTGTCTAGGACAGACTCAAAGAAAAAAAAACTGGCTTCCCTTTACATATCAAATAATGTCAAAAGTTTTAAATAAAGAAAACTATTAAATAACATTAAATATTGAACATTTCTAAAACCTTATCTTTAATTATCTTGAACACGTTTTTTAGTTGGACACACACACATATATATATATATATATATATATATATATATATATAAATTTAGATGTTTCAGTTATAAAATAGATCATTCAGTGAAGACCGGGGTTGCTCCAATAAAAACAAGCTCGATGATACTCGATTACAGAGTACAGAGCATTTATATGTGATTTTATGAAGGCTTACCAAAGCATTCCTTTCAGGACACCAATGATCACCATTAAATATATTTTTTCTTACAAATATTATTTATTCAAATTAAATGTTTTTTCCTACACGTGTTTCACTACCAAGCAGTTACTTGCTTGGCAGATCATCACGGAAATTAAATGTCTGGAATACTGGTTTCAACTGCCGACAATACACAATGTGGCGTTGCAATAGTTGAGGTCACTTAAGAAGAGAAGAGGAAAAAAATAAAAATAAAATAAAAATAAAAATAAAAGTTAAAATTAAAAAAACAAGGAAGAACAACGATAAAAAAGAAAGTCCTATAAAAAGTCTTAGAAAAGTAGCTCGTGCATTATTTCTTCCACCAAGCCAACAAGCAATTAATCGGTCCCAAATACATTAAAAAAAACAAAAAAAAACGGAACAATGTGCGATAATACACTGTCACGTCGGCCGGCACAATGATGAATAAACCCCCCCCCCCAAAAAAAAAACAAAAGAACTAAATCATTCAAGACCGCTCACAAGTTACCATTCCACTCCAATGATAGTATGGGAATTCTAAATCCAACTTCTCACAAAGAAAAAGCAACATAAATGTTCGTCCGGGTTCGAAGAGCCTTATTTCAATGGCTGATTTCTTACCCTTCGTCGTGTGTTTGATTTTATAAGTGTGTAATATTTTTCTAAAATTAAGTAGGCGTAAGTTTTTAATTTTCTAAAAGCCATTCCTTATAAAAAAACAAACTATGTTTTTAATCTTCGCAAACGCAAGGGGACACCACACACCACACTCTTCAAGTATTGATTTCAATTTTACTTTAAAGATTTTATATATTTCACCGAAAAGTTATGAATATAAATAACCAATAAAACGAAGCGTAACGACTCAAATTGAAAATGTATTGTGAAAGAAGATCTTCAATTTAGAATAGTAAGTAACTATCGATAAAACTCAGACGGGCTATGTTTCTATTTATATCAAGACACTTAACTGTAAATCATACGTCAAAAATAAATATTCATTCTGAGTAGGAGTTCTATGGCAGATCCTGCTACGTCTGTAGACGCAGTCTATTGTTCCCTTAGAAACATCGGCTTATTGTGTGACAGATTTCGCTTATGATATCATTTTTGAAAATAAATTACTCGTACGAAGAAAAGCTATCAAAATAGTATGTTCTATATTTAGAAATCGCTTTAAAGAAATATGAGTATTCAGTTTCACAATTTTTTCATGAGGATTTATAATTTGTATTGTGTAGATAATTCGGATTACTGTTTTCATTCTAAATGTTATTCTTACAACGTTTCATGCGATGTAACCTATGACAAAATTAAAAGCTTCCCGATGACTCTAATTCCCCCGTAACAAGAAATCGCCAACAAAAAGAGATTTAATAGATTTTTCGGTTTCACACACAGAACAATGGTCTTTATACAAACCTTAGTCTCCTGAACCCATATAAATGTTTTCACAAACGCCAATGATAAATATTAAATAAGATTATATATGATACTCCTATAACGATAAATGAGCGCTCAATATAATATTATAGCATATCTACCTAAACTATATATATATATATATATATATATATATATATGAAAAATATTTGTTGTTGTTTATTATCTACGGACGTATACGTTTCGTCTTTTTTCAATCAAGACTCTTCAGCGTAGAAGTGTTACTATTCACTACTGGTCACACGATTCGAAACCCTGGATTATAAGTATTTTTCAACTCCAACCCAACGTCTTAAACCTCGCGGCCAATATTTGAACAGCTGTTAAACTGTGGTAGATTAAATACATTTATAAGCGGCGATGGCGGCACTTATATTAAGGAATGAGGCATTATAAAGCAAATGACGTCACGCTGTATTTGCACTACTACTAAAGTGCTCTACTAATTATTAAGGAGCGACAAATATGAAACATATTTGTTGTTGTTTATTATCTACGGACGTATACGTTTCGTCTTTTTTCAATCAAGACTCTTCAGCGTAGAAGTGTTACTATTCACTACTGGTCACACGATTCAAAACCCTGGATTATAAGTATTTTTCAACTCCAACCCAACGTCTTAAACCTCGCGGCCAATATTTGAACAGCTGTTAAACTGTGGTAGATTAAATACATTTATAAGCGGCGATGGCGGCACAGGCATTCTACTTATATTAAGGAATGATGCATTATAAAGCAATTGACGTCACGCTGTATTTGTACTATATATATATATATATATATATATATATATATATATATATATATATATATATATATATATATATATATATTAGGGGAGGTCGATTTTGAAACTGTAAATTATCGCACTCGAAGAAAGTTGCCAAATAATGTCAAAAGTTACCACAAGAAATATTTTTCTTCAAAATTTTGTATTTATTTGAGCATTGCAACTTTAAGATCAAATAAATCGAGATTTTTTCTCACTGCCGAGATTTCACCGGCAGATGTGTCGCCTTAAATTAAACCCGGGTTTTAACAAAAAAAAGTAATACATTACTTAATAATAAATATTTTAAAGTTTATTATTATTTTTCTTAAGAAATTAAATGTACATATTCAAATTAAAAAGGAATAAAACACTATGATATTTAATGTTATATATAAATAATTATTTGTTTACATAGGCGTTTTATTTATTGGATATTTTTTATGGTATTCACCGGTTGAAAATTCATCGGGCGAATTTGACTTCCCGTGTTGATTGTCTGTTTAATTATCACACATATATATTGAATTGTCGAGCGCTGGCTTATCTAATCCCACTTTCCCGACCTTTTGTCACACCTTACCTTGTGGGAGTTAAATAAATAAAAACTAGTTCAGCCAGGGGGTTTTACCCCACCAAATAAACCGGTATCGCCCGGGCCTTTGTAGTCTGGATTTACGCCCGTCTATTGGGGCTTGTCCGTCCTGTGCAGTTCTAGGAGGTGCATCCTCCCAGGCTTTGCCTTCCCTCTTTGGGGAGGAGTAAGTTTATTGCTTACTGTCTGAGGCGGCCCTACCGGGGAATGCCGACGAAGCTGCCCAGGCAATTTTTAAATGGCCAGAGTGCTCACCTCTCGAGCACTGGCTTTCTCATCCCACTTTCCTGACCTTTTGTCAATCTTACCTTGTTGGGGGTAGATAAATAAAATCTAGTTCAGCCAGGGGTTTTTACCCCACCAAATAAACCGGTATCGTCCGGGCCTTTGGGTCTGGATTTACGCCCGTCTATTGGGGCTTGTCCGTCCTGTGCAATTCTAGGAGGTGCATCCTCCCAGGCTTTGCCTTTCCTCTTTGGGGAGGAGTAAGTTTATTGCTAACTGTCTGAGGCGCCCCTACAGGGGAATGCCGACGGGGCTGCCCAGTCAATTTTTTAATGGCCAGAGTGCTCACCTCTATAGCGCAGGGTTATCTAATCCCACTTTCCTGACCTTGTGTCACATCTTACCTTGTTGGAGGTAGATAAATAAAACTATTTCAGCCAGGAGTTTTTACCCCACCTAAAATATATGTATTGGAGTTGATGGGAGAATGGATAAGGACACATTGATGTATAAGGAAATTGTGGATGAAAATAGACAGAGAATTATGAAAAAAACTAAGGGACCAGAACACCATTTAACTTTTACAAAAGAAACACCATGTGAAAGTAAATATCTGACACATAGAGTTCTTCCGAATAGTGGTGCAACAGGTGCTGTTCATGCAGATCAAGTGGCGGATGTTTTGCATGAATTCCACAGTGAGAACAGTATCAAGGCTATACTTGTTGACAACACTAATACCAACACAAGTTGCGATGGTGGAATGGTTGCAATTTTAGAAAAAAAACTTTTTAAAACTCTTCACACAATTGGTTGCTCTTTGCATCATAATGAACTACCTTTCAGAGCCCTTTTTAAAAACATAGATGGTTGCGCAAAGGGCCCTACAACATTCAGTAGCCCTCTGGGGAAATTATGCTCAAATGATTGATATGATTTACCCCAAATATAATTTTCCAAAATTGATGAAATACATGATCTTAGTTCTGACCAAAGACTCCTTTATGAATACACAGTAGGTATTTCTAGAGGTAAGGTTGACTCTAGATATGCCTCCTGGAAAATTGGTCCTTTAAACCAAGCAAGATGGTTAACTTTGGCCATCAGACTTATGTGTTTATGGACTCGTGGTGCATACCCACAAAGGCACACAACAAAACTACACTATGTAGTAAATTTTATTGTAAATGTGTATGCCACTTTTTGGTTTGAAATTAAAAGAAATAGTAAATTCCACAATCAGTAAGTGCACATTTTTAATATGACCCAGAGGATTAAGGAGAAGCCTCAGGAAATCCAAGATATCACATTTAGAAATATACAAGGTAATACATTTTGTTTACTGCCTGAAAACTTTCTATATTCCATGGTTAAATCTGAGGAGATTGAAGTAAGAGAAGAAGCTTTAAAAAGAATTTTGGCCATTAGGTAAGTAATATTTATTCTTATATCTCTGACTCAATTATTTATTCCAATTTATAGAATGATTTTTAAAGATTTTATCTAATTTCACCATAATTATTAAAGCAGTACAGATTGGAATTTTTTAATAATTCAATTAATTAATTTGTTCTTTCAGGAGTGAGGAGTCAACCAGAAAAAGATTAAAAAGAATACTACCTATTAATTTTAATGCCACACATTGGACACAATTAATAGATTTAAAATTATGCGGCATTTTTGAACCACCAATGACGGAAGATTTTACTGAATCTGAACTTCGAGAATCGTTGATGAATGGAACCAAGCTTGACTTGCCAGATTTGCCCTCACATTCTCAGGGTGTGGAACGGGCAGTTAAGTTAATAACAGAAGCTTCACAAACTGTATATGGTTTTGAAGCAAGGCATCAACACATTACAGCCAAAGTTTTGAGTCAGAAATTGAGACCAGCATTTTTGTCTAAGGGGTCTTATATGGAGCAATTTGACTCTCTATATTAAGCTTCATTAAAATAGTGTTAGGTTTTTCCTTATTTCTTTGCTTGTTATATTTTCACTAATAACAGAAAAAATCATTTTTTTAGGTATTCAAATATTACTGTTTAATTCATAACGTTAAAAGGTAGTTTACAAAAGCAGATACTGAAAATGAGGGGGGGGGGCAAATTTTCAATTTGAAGATTTCTTTAATTCATATCATTTTTATAAAATAAAAGGACATTCCCTGCTTTTAAATGCTAAAATTATTTGGTTTTCACACCAATATTCAAGCAAATCTTGCAAAAACGAGGAATTTTCAGTATATTCTTGTCTACGATCTTTGATACCAAACGCTCAAAAAACCGCTGAAGTTTTTGATCTAATTTTTTGCATGAGTATTTAATAGGTCTATATACAACTTTCGGAACGTGCCTTTTTTTAATATTTAAAAAAAAGTGTAAAATCGACCTACCCTAATATATATATACTGTTTTTTTGCATTCTAAAAACTAAAAAACAAATAAATCAGTCGAATCAGAATTTCTTTCGACATTATTTTTATTTTGCAAATGCTTTTATTTTTTAAATTTTTTATCTGACGCGCAAACCAGGTAAAATGATTTAGTTTTTAGTCTGCCGGCTGCTCTTCAGAGACAACCGATCAACAATGAAAAATTAGAGATTATTCCAACACAAAACACGACAGAAAGTGATCCATAAATGTAAGATAAACGGCAACCCGAACACACAAAAGATCTCACTTTAAAGGATCATAGAAAAACAATCCCCCAAATATCTAACATTCTTAGACCGCAATTTTGAACTTCATTGAGGTTACGGCACAAAAGTTAAGCGGCGTCGAGCCTGGCCAGTACTAAATGGGTGACCATTTAGAAATACCAGGTGCTGTATGTGCTCTCTGCTTATCTCGGCATTGTTTCCAGTCGTCTTGTATTACTACTTGCCATTGGAATCAAGCAATGCCGACTCAGGAGAGCAGTTGTTAGAGATTGCGCAACCCTTGCAATTACAAATTCACGCGCGGGCAGCCCCAGGCACTCATACGTCGAAATCGACGGGAGAGTCCTTCATATATATATATATATATATATATATATATATATAAGAAGGAATAGGTAAAATAAATACCTTTTGAAGCATTAAGATGCGATATCAATTTTTTTTATAAAAAAGAAAAATAATAAATCGAAACCGATTTAAAAAATTTTTTTTCCTTTTTTTTATCGCATCTTTATGCTTCAAAAGGTATTTATTTTACCTATTCCTTCTTAAATTTAACAATAGATGCTTTTAAAAAAAAATATGAACCTCAAAACACTTATACAAATCACGCGCTGCATTCACGTTCTTCATATTTGATGGTGGGAAAACAACAACTTGCCCATTTGGCCCGGCTGTATAACAACAAGCCGGTAAAGAGATAAAAAAATACAAATCCGATGACATCAGGATATATTACACACCGAGGATGCCAGGTTTTGGCGAAATATCTGTCTCACTTTAAACTAACAAAAAAAAAGCTAGTTTTAATAAAAAAAAGAAAAAGAAAATCGGTTTCGATTTATTATTTTTCTTTTTTATAAAAAAAATTGATATCGCATCTTAATGCTTCAAAAGGTATTTATTTTACCTATTCCTTCTTAAATTTAACAATAGATGCTTTAAAAAAAATATGAACCTCAAAACACTTATACAAATCACGTGCTGCATTCACGTTCTTCATATTTGATGGTGGGAAAACAACAACTTGCCCATTTGGCCCGGCTGTATAACAACAAGCCGGTAAAGAGATAAAAAAAATACAAATCCGATGACATCAGGATATATTACACACCGAGGATGCCAGGTTTTGGCGAAATATCTGTATCACTTCAAACTAACAAAAAAAAAATGCTAGTTTTAATAAAAAAAGAAAAAAAAATCGGTTTCGATTTATTATTTTCCTTTTTTATAAAAAAAATTGATATCGCATCTTAATGCTTCAAAAGGTATTTATCTTACCTATTCCTTCTTAAATTTAACAATAGATGCTTTAAAAAAATATGAACCTCAAAACACTTATACAAATCACGTGCTGCATTCACGTTCTTCATATTTGATGGTGGGAAAACAACAACTTGCCCATTTGGCCCGGCTGTATAACAACAAGCCGGTAAAGAGATAAAAAATACAAATCCGATGACATCAGGATATATTACACACCGAGGATGCCAGGTTTTGGCGAAATATCTGTATCACTTTAAACTAACAGAAAAAAAATGCTAGTTTTAATAATAAAAAAAAAAAATCGGTTTCGATTTATTATTTTTCTTTTTTATAAAAAAAATTGATATCGCATCTTAATGCTTCAAAAGGTATTTATTTTACCTATTCCTTCTTAAATTTAACAATAGATGCTTTTAAAAAAAAAATATGAACCTCAAAACACTTATATATATATATATATATATATATTTAGAGAGAGAGAGAGAGAGCGAGAATAAGAGAGAGAGGGAGAAAGAGAGAGACATTCACAAATAACTGCTTCGTCGTCTACAACTTATCACAGAGTAAGTATATATGGAATATTTTCATCATGCAAAACATAATTACACATAATTTAAGGAGAATTGATAAGACACCCATTTATTGAAAAGAGCAATATTCTTTTACATATTGTAAACAATACATCTAGTTACATTACACGCGGGTAATGACATTCTTAAAACTTTTAGACTAATCAATAATTCATCCACACAGCTTCGATGCAGAATCTGCGGATAAATAAGCGTCCCCCAGGGTATAGACAAACCCCCAGGTTAAAGACACATTGAAAAAATCCTGCTAACAGTTCAGCTTTTAAAACTTTTTCTTGACCTGTCTGATTAAGTTTTAGTGCATTTTTGCTTTTTCGAATATTAGTTTTTGAGTGCAACTTGATTGTTATTACTAAATACGAGTTCATAAATGTTTGTTACACCGACGATGTTTTAGCTATGCACTTGCATAACCCATTGATGCATGTTCGATTAAAGTACGTTTTATATGTTCTTATTAGTCGTTATTTACTATTAACTAAATGAGATATGCTCCTAGAATATCCATATAAAAACATAGAATTACGTAAAATGTTTATTTTTCCATATATAAATATAATTAGCATCATTTCTGATAACCTAAAAAAAAAACAGCAGTGACTATGTTATTATAGAGTGGTGTTTTTTTTTCGAATTGATTTCAGGTGACGGAATAATGCTGAAGTTGTTCTTTGACTTGCTTTTTTGTCTCTTCGTATCCGAGATTTGAAGAAGGCGACACCATCCTATAATATGTGTACATTTACAAAGAGTATAAACGTAGGAGTTTCACATGTTGGCCGGTTATAATTCAGGAAGAGGACATTTTGTATTCAGCACCGCTCTCTTCCGGAAATCATGCGCACGGGGTAACTGTCGTGCCTCTACACCGCCTGCGTGCCCAGAGTCGATCTTTTCGAATCAGTCAACATGGAAGTCGGACGTTTGTTCCACTTGCGAAGGACGTTGGCTCTGAGGCAAGTTACTTAGCAAAAATATAGGTACGCAACGCATTACTCTTTAAACCGATTTGAATTTTTACTCTAATTTGCTTTGGTTTGTCTTAGAACATGTTTGTAAGGCTTGTTTATTTTCATGTATTTCCAGTCTTACGATGGAAAGATGTCATAGTTCAGCGTTGGCCACGTGCGCGCAAATAAATACATATTCATCAGTATAATTCGTGTCCGAGATTTTTGCTCCAGTTTGCTTGCTGTTACAAATGGCACTGCGTATAAAGATTTTAATATAGTGTACAAGTATTTTTGTTGTTTGGTAAAATATAGAGTTTCTTAATTTTTACACTGAAAAACAATTATCGTTCGGTATTTCTCCTTATCTATCACGATTAATATTATAAAACCCACAACGCGTGAATACATTTTTGTAAACTTTCCCGATACCCCCCTCTCTATTTATCAGTCGAAATTTCGTAATATATGAAAACTCATGATGCATAGAAACATTTGAATTCCGTAATATGAACATATTCGTATTAACACTGAAGCTCTTTAAATATTGAATCGGAAAATGAAAAATAAAACGATAGAAAATAGAGGCGTGTGTCTCTCGGCGTTGAAAGAAGGAACCCCGATCTTTCAACGTGTGTAAATATATCATAGCATTTGAATACTTTTATTTAAAGTGTATAATTATTTTGTTTGATCAGTGTTAAAAATATAGATTTAATAAATCTAATTAATTTTAATAATTTAATACAGTTAGTATTACTATTCTATGATAAATGCCAGTATACTGAAATCATATGCCCTTAATAGGGTTAAGATGAAAATTCATATATTCTAAATGTACAAAAGCAAGGAAATTCACAAATTTTTACACTTTTATTGTCATTAAGGGTATGCGAGCACAACAGGGCTATGTATTTTACTTGTAGGAATTTTTCTTCAGCGCACCTCACACACTTCATCCATAGATATTTATACTGTAGTGATGTGATAATGAAATAGTTTGGTTGATATGTAGTCATACCCTTAATGACAATAAAAGTGTAAACATTTGGAAATTTCCTCGCTTTTGTACATTTAGTGTATATGAAGTTTCATCTTAACCCTATTTCAGTATACTGGCATTTATCATAGAATGTCACTACTTTTGTAAAGGCTATGTCTTAAGACAATGGTAATTTTAAAGGTTTTTTGGAATTTTCTGGAAAACTTAGGTATATGGTAAACTGAAATTAAAATGCCATCAACTAGACCCTGGAACCTTTATCTCTGCCAAGAATCAGCTGAATCCATCAAATAATTGATGAGATACAGGGTGGCACACACGTACGTACGTACACACGGATAACACAAAATCACTCCTGACCTTTCTCAATCTCTGGGTTGCCTTGACTAATGATGCTGAAATTCTACACACTTATAGAACCTATCAAATGAAAATGTTGTGCAAAGTTTTAACTAATTTGGTTTATTGGTTTTTGAGTTATGACTGATCAAAGAAATGAGATTTCTAGCATAGGTCGTTTTTGAAGTCTATTAAGGGATAGAGCGCTATCACGCCTCCCTTGATTACTCTCTGTTTCTCAATTCGCAGTATAACACATACATGAACTCTGTATTATTTTGATTATCCGGACTACTGTCTAATCTTGAATTTTGTTCCCACAACGTTTTGGCAGATGTAACCTCTGGCCTTCTTGAAGTGCATCTTGTCAACCCCGGGAATCTTTTATTTTTTCTTAGGAAAGTTGCCACTGTAGACGTGAGGGACAACTGAGAATTAAGTTGAAAGCAACTTTTTAATTTTTGCATGTCGGCAAAGTTGGGAACATAGGGAGCAGAGAGGGAGTTCCAAAGGCCGGCAACTCGAAGAAAGAATCTATTGAAGTAGGAAGCTCTCCGGCATCTTGGGACCTCCACAGTGAATGGATGGGATTTACTTGATCGTCGGGTAGGTCGAGTGTATTTTACGTCGAGGGGGCACCAAATCAGCAAGTTCATCGGAGCACATTCCACGAAGTACTTCTAAAACAAGACCAAGGATGCAACTTTGCGACGACGAGACGGGCTTGAGCTTGGTGGATAGCTAGTGACCTATTAGATTAGCGACACTTTTTGACCATAGTCTAAGAGAGAGAGAGAGAGAGAGAGAGAGAGAGAGAGAGAGAGAGAGAGATACTAGTGGATGGTGGCTTGGTATGGCACAATAGCAAGCTACTTCCGTGGATTAAATAAAGTGTTCCGTTCAAAATTCCGTACAGATTCACGAGTTTGGCATAAAGATTGCCAAGTTCAGCAAGCTGCACGAAGGTTGGAGATCACATCGGTCGAAATGTTTAAATAACAACCGAGATGAGAACAATAGTCCGAAAAATCTAACTAATACAAATGATCCATCCATATCTAAAAAAATCCGAAACATAACACAAGAGATGTTGTTGGAAATTATCTTTATTTATTACAACCTTCTCCGTCCTTCTCTACTGCCATTTTCCTGCCAGTTGCAATTTCATACTACCTCTGAACTCTTTATTCATAAAAAGTCGGTATTTCGTAATATGAAAATATTTGTTTTCATCACTGATGTTGTTAAAATTTTACATCGAAACAGAAAATAAAAAGGTACTGATATCGATCCTGAACCAATTTTCGTGAGGTTCGACTCGCAGGCCTTCGGCTGTCCTACGCAAATGCCCGAGAGTTGACGAGCCGATTTGTACCAGACGACAATTTTGATACGGTGCTACGTCCTATGATAATAATGTTTTGCTTGTTTTGTTTTTTGTTGTTGTTAGGTTTAGGGTTAAATATTTATTTGATAACAGTAATTTTGCTCTGTTTTGCTTGTTTTATTTGTTTTGTTGTTTAACAAATTTCTTGCAAATATAACTAAAAATATATCAAAATAAAAAAAATTATTTGATAACAGTAACTTCGCTCTGTTTTGCTTGTTTTATTTGTTTTGTTGTTTAAAAAATTTCTTGAAACTATAACTAAAAATTATAGGACGCAGCAACGTATCAAAATAACAAAACATATTTATTTGATAACAGTAACTTCGCTATGTTTTGCTTTTATCTTTGTTTGTGGTTTCTTTTAGAAATTTTTTTGAAAATATAACTTACAATCACAGGACGAAGCACCGTATCAAAATTGTCGTCTGGTACCATTCGGCTCGTAAACACTCGGACGTTTGCGTAGGACAGCCGAACGCTTCCGAGTCGAACCTCACGAAAACTAGTTCAGGATCGATATCAGTACCAATAAAACAACCAAAAAAAATGAAGGTCAGGTCTCTCCGTCTCCGAGAGGTAGTTTGGTTTGGTAGTTTTGTTTTACGGCATATCAACCCTTTTTGGGTTATTTAATGCCGAATCTGGTCTTGTTTTCTTCTCTTTTTTGTTTCTTTCCCCTTTTAATATCTGTTTCTATTTAACCCATAGTTGGGACCCTAACAGGTACTACCACTCCGGGTCAGGGTGGACCTGGGAGCAATGGTAATTAAGAGGAGGCTCCACATTCCCCAAAGTCCGTAAGCCGGATCTCACCATCGGATGTAGTTTAAGGTCATATCCAGGACCGGGAGTTGGGTAGGAAAAATAAAAATAAAAAAAGGGAGGGAGAAAGGGAGAGGGGCTGTTGTTTTTGTTTTTGGTTTTGTAGAACATAATTAAGTTTTACAAAAAAAAAAAAAAAAAAAAAAAACGTCAATGTAGGTGAATTTCGTCTCAGGGTCTCCGAGAGTTTAAGACGAAGATGCTATCTTTCAACATGTATACATTTAAAAAAAAGTGACCGCGTTTTTACTTATGTTAATTTGTTGATTTTAAGAAAAAAGAGTAAATTAGGTTTAATAATGTAAACTAAGTATTCTACTTGATTTATAATAATCTGTTTTTTAAATTTATTTTTACTCTTTCCACCGCCATTTTATTCTGCTACAAATTTTATTTTATTTTTGCTAACGTTGTTACAGGTAAGTAAAAAAAATCGATATAAACTGAGGGTTTTTAAAAGGTAAAACCCCTATTTATGAGATTCCGATACTTACTTGTATACTCCCTCCCTCCCTCATCTTTAAGTTGAGGTTGTTTAAGGTGCTATCTGTGCCTCGTATAAAAGTGATTTTAATGGAGAGGTTGACGTGTTTTATAGGGAGCAAGGAGGAACTTAGACGAACAAATGTCCAAGTCCAGTGTAAACAGATTCTTGCTGCGCCGTCCTCGTAAACAACTATACTTGCAAATGCTTTCAGTAACTCACCGTCTATCTGCCCAACCCAATAACGCTTAGCCTGAAGTGTCTTTCGGGCCTTGAAAAGTGGTAACTCGTTTGTACAAAAAATGCCTTTAGTTACAGCGTCTTGATTTTAATTCGTTCAAATTAAGCGAAATAATGTATTAATAGAAACAGGTGCGAATGGCACTCACATCCCTTATCTTTTAAAAAAAATGTAATTGACCGCAAACAAGGCATATTGTCATTGAAGTATAAGGGGCTAATGTGATCGAAGTCAAATTCATAGGGGTACACGATGATGAACCATTTTCTTTTTTTTTAAATGGAAATCTCTCCAGACAAAACATGAATCATCTTCATGTAAGCAGCTAACAAGAACAAATATGGTGATCGCAAAAACAGCAGATGCCTATAGGCCTTAGTCCTGAAAAGACCAATGCTATAGTTAGGAAGACAGCAGTCAGCAAGAAAAGAGTTCCTCAGGCCTGCGGTTCTTGCTGCTAGAATAGGTAGTTGAATTACCATGAGGAATGAAAACAGCGAATTTATGAAGACCACTAGACCAACGAGTCAAACGAGCTGGAACAAAAGAAGCGGGGAATAGATCACATGATTCTGAAGAACAACTGCAGGAGTAGAGAAGAAGAAAAGGTAGAGCCAATCAAATTACAGATACGTTTCTGCGCCTTATCAAAACCCTCAAATGGGACAGAGATTCACCAGCCACAATATGACAACAGTACTCCATACATGGTCCGATTGTAGATTTGCAGAGATAGAGAATAGTCTCGAGTGTGAGAAAGTGTTTGCAGCGATAGAGATCAACGACTTAATGGAAAGACTTAATGAAAGAGCAATGGATCTAATGTATGCACCCCCACAACGACTTAATGAAAAAGCGATGGATCTAATGTATGCCCCACCACAAAGACTTAATGAAAGAGCAATGGATCTAATGTATGCACCCCCACAAAGACTTAATGAAAGAGCAATGGATCTAATGTATGCACCCCCACAAAGACTTAATGAAAGAGCAATGGATCTAATGTATGCACCCCCACAAAGACTTAATGAAAGAGCAATGGATCTAATGTATGCACCCCCACAAAGACTTAATGAAAGAGCAATGGATCTAATGTATGCACCCCCACAAAGACTTAATGAAAGAGCAATGGATCTAATGTATGCACCCCCACAAAGACTTAATGAAATAGCAATGGATCTAATGTATGCACCCCCACAAAGACTTAATGAAAGAGCAATGGATCTAATGTATGCACCCCCACAAAGACTTAATGAAAGAGCAATGGATCTAATGTATGCACCCCCACAAAGACTTAATGAAAGAGCAATGGATCTAATGTATGCACCCCCACAAAGACTTAATGAAAGAGCAATGGATCTAATGTATGTACCCCCACAAAGACTTAATGAAAGAGCAATGGATCTAATGTATGCACCCCCACAAAGACTTAATGAAAGAGCAATGGATCTAATGTATGCACCCCCACAAAGACTTAATGAAAGAGCAATGGATCTAATGTATGCACCCCCACAAAGACTTAATGAAAGAGCAATGGATCTAATGTATGCACCCCCACAAAGACTTAATGAAAGAGCAATGGATCTAATGTATGCACCCCCACAAAGACTTAATGAAAGAGCAATGGATCTAATGTATGCACCCCCACAAAGACTTAATGAAATAGCAATGGATCTAATGTATGCACCCCCACAAAGACTTAATGAAAGAGCAATGGATCTAATGTATGCACCCCCACAAAGACTTAATGAAAGAGCAATGGATCTAATGTATGCACCCCCACAAAGACTTAATGAAAGAGCAATGGATCTAATGTATGCACCCCCACAAAGACTTAATGAAAGAGCAATGGATCTAATGTATGTACCCCCACAAAGACTTAATGAAAGAGCAATGGATCTAATGTATGCACCCCCACAAAGACTTAATGAAAGAGCAATGGATCTAATGTATGCACCCCCACAAAGACTTAATGAAAGAGCAATGGATCTAATGTATGCACCCCCACAAAGACTTAATGAAAGAGCAATGGATCTAATGTATGCACCCCCACAAAGACTTAATGAAAGAGCAATGGATCTAATGTATGCACCCCCACAAAGACTTAATGAAAGAGCAATGGATCTAATGTATGCACCCCCACAAAGACTTAATGAAAGAGCAATGGATCTAATGTATGCACCCCCACAAAGACTTAATGAAAGAGCAATGGATCTAATGTATGCACCCCCACAAAGACTTAATGAAAGAGCAATGGATCTAATGTATGCACCCCACAAAGACCTAATGAAAGAGCAATGGATCTAATGTATGCACCCCCACAAAGACTTAACGAAAGAGCAATGGATCGAATGTATGCACCCCCACAAATATTTGTCGCAATAATACAGAAGCCCCTATTTCGGTTACTATATAGAGGCAACTTAAACAAATAATAAAAAAAGAATAGAAATGTTTTTCTTTTCCACCGAATTCAGGTTTTCATAAAAAAATGTATCCGAAGTGAAGTTAATCTGGCTTAAGCATATTCTCGAAAATATGTTGTTCAAGATATCGTTGTTGCCAACATAATCGGAATAATGTTTCATTTTTGCTATATTTTGGTCATCTATCAAGTTTTTAAAAAAATATTTGATCAACTAATGATTGCTAAGTTATTTACTTCAGGTGTAAATTTTCAAAATTGAACATCTTCTGAACTTCAAAAAGGGTCAGAGGTTATATCGGCCGAAACATTGTTAATATCACAACCCATATGAGAATAATACTCCGATTAATACAAATTATAATCAATCCTCATCTCAAAAATTGCGAAGCAATTTCAGGCAATTCTTCTTCTTTCGTGTGAATCAGATGATTCTGGTGTTGGCATTAGTTTCCCCGGTGTTTTTCTAGTTAGAAATATTTCTGGAAAGACATCGGGTACTTACGGGAAGGACCACGAGAAAGTTGCCAACATCCATAAGTGAAAGTAATACTGTGGAATCGACTGGATTCGAACTTGGAACACCCAGGTCTTTAGTCCGTGTCGTTATCCACTTAACCACCGTCACCTTCCTTCAGGCAATTGATACGTTTTATAAAAACACTTATGAAATGAAAATAAAAATAAAAAAGAACTCGCGTTTAAACATATTTTATTCAATATACATTCGCTAATATGTGCCTATTTGATCGTGGAATGATTTCAATTCCCATATAGATGAAACGGAAATAATTGGCGAGGAAAAAATTCAAATACATTTCGCTTAACCGAATTCGTGCTTTTATTTAATAAGTTAAAAAACACGTGTATTCGAAGCGAAATAAACATAGCTAGAAAATGTTTCCGAAACGATGTTTGTGAAAACATCCAATGTTATTAATACGAGATGGAAAGCCAATAGCCTCAAATCTATCCACATATTACGGATATTTTGACCACTAATGTGTCGACTTTGATCATGATCTAAGGTATTCTGACATATTCATGATCTTTACACTTTCACGATTTACAGTTGCACTAGATTATAACCGATGCTGTTTTAATGTTTTAAGCAAATCTAAATAGCTCAGTTCGTAGAACATCAGACTGAAGATCTCAAGGTTTCGGTTTCGGATTCCGGTCAGGGCATATGCTTTATTTGTTGGGAATTTATTATTTAGTATCGATGCAGTATTTTTCAATTTCTTAAATAAGTTCAGGATATTTCGATATCGAGTTGTTTTTTGTTAATGCCGAGAGCGAACACAGCCCCGGCAATGTTATTATTATGAATAAATTACAAGTAAAACGTATTCACTTTTTATAAATGTCAAGCGCGAACGTAGACTCCCACAATATGATAGTTATGAATAAATCAAAAAAATTCAGCCCATGCGCGGAAAAAAAATCGACATTTTTTTTACCCCATATGCTGTGTCGGTAACGTGTCTCGGTATGTCAATTTATATATTTACCTAGCTACTAACACTTCATACCTAGTACGAATATACATATTTGTGAAATTTAGTCGAACACATTTGATAATTTTTATTAGGTTTAGAGAGTAAGTAACTACGATGATATTTTTCAGTGTTCTCTCTATTGGCTGCAAACACATTATGCATAATATTTTTAAGCAAGAGGTGACGGTTGTAAAGTGAATAACCGCGTTGACTGATGACCTGGGTGTGACAAGTTCAAATCCAGTCGATTCCATATTATCACTTTCACTTCGGAATGTTGGCAACCATTACGGTGCCCCTGTTGCAAGAATACTGACAACACTATCAAGCTTGCCAATAAAGTTGTACCATTCTGATTCATACGAATGTACTTTACTTTAGAAATAATTCTTCACTTTAAACTTATGTAGAAAAAAACCTTTATGTCCACTATTTCGGATCATAAAAAGGTAATTGACTCTTTAAAAAAAAAGTATTTTATATTTTTACGATATAAATATTTTAATATATTTGTTTATTTAGAAAACACGGATCAAGTTAAACCTTCTTTAGACATGAGTGGGTTTCGAACACTGGTACTAAGATATCACATTTTAGTCATTTTAGTCTTTTTTTGTGAACCAAACACATGTTTCTATTTTCACGCGTATTGAAAACACCTTTAAAATACTCCATTGTCATTTTAATAATATATAGATAAGTGCCCTTACCGTCTTTCTCAGGAATTTTCTGTTTTCTGCGATGCTTACTCGTGTGTGTATCCTTCCCTCGTGATGTTTTCGTCGATAGCAAAACGACTACAGTTCAAATCATTGATCTTCATCTTTCAATGCGAAATAGGTTGTATTCCTTGACTCTTAAAAACAAGAAATATATTAGGTTGATGAAAATATATTCTATGCCGTGCAAAAATAATGATTTATTTTAGGAAAATTCATTCAAAAACATTCGTCTACTATATTCCCTGGACGACCGCTGGGCTTTCGTATTTTTGCTTTAAATAAAATAAATACTTAAAAGACTTATTTCACTTCATCGAATTTCTCAATTTGGGGACGGAATCGACCGTAGCCAGCTTTAATGCTGGATGCAACACACATTCCATTCCGTCCAATTCGTCAATCTTGTCGCTGGTCTTTAAGGGATTATTTTACTTTGCATTGTCTTGTTAAAACCAACAAAAACTCTGGTTCCCGATTGGCCTTCGGGCTGGGATCAGAGTGTAGTATCTGTTTCGATGGATACTACACCCTATATACCGGTATCGTCTCGGTCTTCAGATCGTGATTCTACCGGTCGGTTTGTTAGTCCTGTGCAGTTCTAGGAGGTGCCTCTTCCAAGGCCTTGCCTTCCCTCTTTGGGTTGGAGTAAGTTTATCGCTTACTGCCCGAGGCGCTGTGACCGGGGAATGCCGACGGGGCTGTCCAGGCTATTCCTGCAGTGGGTGGGAATTAAATACCAACAAAACTCTGGTACTTTCCAAGTTGCTCGAACTAAAGAATTGAGCGTGACACCATTCGACACAGGTTCAAAATGGAGTATTCCTTTAACCGAAATAAACAGTTACGTTCAGTGAAAATTCGAAAGAATAGGCAAAATTTACAGTAAATCATGATAATTTTTACAAAACACGAATAAAGTTTTTCTCCTTTGAATTTCATTGGATTTCAGTTGAAGTAAACTAATATTTTATCCGGAAAAACGTAATGTGTCCCGGATGATAAAAGCTGATAACTTGGCAAGTGATTTTTGAGTTTATTTTTCGTAAGCATAAAACAATCTGTGATGTGTTTACAAAAAAGGAGTAGGCAGAATATACATTGCTGAGGCGGTATTTTTTCACGATGCCAATGCCCGAGTTTAAAAACATGTCATAAAATATAACATTTACGCTCGTGGGTAAACATGTGAATGGGTATGTTAACATGAGAATTCAGACGAAAAGGTGTTTTAGAATAATTATAAATGACTAAACAATTACAGTAATCGGGTTATATCGGAAAATTAAGATTATCTACTTTACTAGAAAGAAGAATGAGGGGTTTTTCAATAACACACTTGAAAAATATTAATGCCTTTATTTATTATTTAAAATTATTATTTTTCATATATATTTTCATTGGGAAACATATTTTCAAAACCAGTTTCAACAGGTAGATCTGATCCCAAACGTAGTGGGCACTTTCTTTGTACTAGTTTTCTCACTTCTTACTGTTCGGTCGTCAAAATAGTTCTAGTCTCGAGCACTAGTAACACTCCAGTGTCACCACCTTATTATAAAGGGCAGTCGCATAGTATTAGCCAACTATTGTCCAGTCACTTTTCAAAGTCTGCCAGTGAGTAAATTCTGTGTGAGCGGAAACGCTCCGCAACCTTAGACGATTTCACAGCTTAATACGACCTTCGCATATCGGAGTTATTCCTACTTTCAGTTGTTACGACCAGCGTTTCAAGTTACTTTAGGGCATTTCTCAGACCACATCGGTGAATGTCATTGACATTGACTTCGTGAAAGTGAGTAAATCTGTGCCATATATAAATCTTATGTTGAAACCCTCATGATTTGTTTACTGCATAAAATGATTTGTTTACTGCATAAAATGATTTGTTGACTGCATTAAATGATTTGTTGACTGCATAAAATGATTTGTTGACTGCATAAAATTATTTGTTGACTGCATGAAATGATTTGTTGACTGCATGAAATGATTTGTTGACTGCATGAAATGATTTGTTGACTGCATGAAATGATTTGTTGACTGCATGAAATGATTTGTTGACTGCATATAATAATTTGTTGACTGCATAAAATTATTTGTTGACTGCATGAAATGATTTGTTGACTGCATAAAATTATTTGTTGACTGCATGAAATGATTTGTTGACTGCATGAAATGATTTGTTTACTGCATAAAATGATTTGTTTACTGCATGAATTGATTTGTTGACTGCATTAAATGATTTGTTAACTGCATAAAATGATTTGTTGACTGCATAAAATGATTTGTTTACTGCATAAAATGATTTGTTTACTGCATTAAATGATTTGTTAACTGCATTAAATGATTTGTTGACTGCATAAAATTATTTGTTGACTGCATTAAATGATTTGTTAACTGCATTAAATGATTTGTTGACTGCATAAACTGATTTGTTTACTGCATTAAATGATTTGTTAACTGCATAAAATGATTTGTTTACTGCATAAAATGATTTGTTGACTGCATTAAATGATTTGTTTACTGCATAAAATGATTTGTTGACTGCATAAAATTATTTGTTGACAGCATTAAATGATTTGTTGACTGCATTAAATGATTTGTTGACTGCATTAAATGATTAGTTTACTGCATGAAATGATTTGTTGACTGCATAAAATGATTTGTTTACTGCATCAAATGATTTGTTAACTGCATAAAAATTTGTTTACTGCATTAAATGATTTGTTAACTGCATAAAATGATTTGTTTACTGCATTAAATGATTTTTTAACTGCATAAAATGATTTGTTGACTTCATAAAATGATTTGTTGACTGCATAAAATTATTTGTTTACTGCATAAAATGATTTGTTGACTGCATAAAATGATTTGTTAACTGCATAAAATGATTTGTTTACTGCATTAAATGATTCGTTAACTGCATAAAATGATTTGTTGACTGCATAAAATGATTTGTTGACTGCATAAAATGATTTGTTAACTGCATGAAATAATTTGTTTACTGCATTAAATGATTTGTAAACTGCATTAAATTATTTGTTAACTGCATAAAATGATTTGTTGACTGCATAAAATGATTTGTTGACTGCATTAAATGATTTGTTGACTGCATTAAATGATTAGTTTACTGCATGAAATGATTTTTTGACTGCATTAAATGATTTGTTGACTGCATTAAATGATTTGTTGACTGCATTAAATGATTAGTTTACTGCATAAAATGATTTGCTGACTGCATAAAATGATTTGTTAACTGCATGAAATGATTTGTTAACTGCATAAAAATTTGTTTACTGCATTAACTGATTTGTTAACTGCATAAAATGATTTGTTTACTGCATTTAATGATTTGTTATCTGCATAAAATGATTTGTTGACTTCATAAAATGATTTGTTGACTGCATAAAATGATTTGTTGACTGCATAAAATGATTTGTTTACTGCATAAAATGATTTGTTGACTGCATAAAATGATTTGTTTACTGTATTAAATGATTTGTTAACTGCATTAAATGATTTGTTGACTGCATAAAATGATTTGTTAACTGCATAAAATAATTTGTTTACTGCATTAAATGATTTGTTAACTGCATAAAATGATTTGTTAACTGCATAAAATTATTTGTTGACTGCATAAAATGATTTGTTGACTGCATAAAATGATTTGTTGACTGCATAAAATGATTTGTTGACTTCATAAAATGATTTGTTGACTGCATAAAATGATTTGTTTACTGCATAAAATGATTTGTTGACTGCATGAAATGATTTGTTGACTGCATAAAATGATTTGTTTACTGCATTAAATGATTTGTTAACTGCATTAAATGATTTGTTGACTGCATGAAATGATTTGTTAACTGCATAAAATAATTTGTTTACTGCATTAAATGATTTGTTAACTGCATTAAATGATTTGTTAACTGGATAAAATGATTTGTTGACTGCATAAAATGATTTGTTTACTGCATTAAATGATTTGTTAACTGCATTAAATGATTTGTTAACTGCATAAAATGATTTGTTGACTGCATAAAATGATTTGTTGACTGCATAAAATGATTTTTTAACTGCATAAAATGATTTATTTACTGCATTAAATGATTTGTTAACTGCATGAAATGATTTGTTGACTGCATAAAATGATTTGTTGACTGCATGAAATGATTTGTTAACTGCATAAAATGATTTGTTGACTGCATAAAATGATTTGTTGACTGCATAAAAGGATTTGTTAACTGCATAAAATGATTTGTTGACTGCATAAAATTATTTGTTGACTGCATAAAATGATTTGTTAACTGCATAAAATGATTTGTTGACTGCATAAAATGATTTGTTGACTGCATTAAATGATTTGTTGACTGCATTAAATGATTAGTTTACTGCATAAAATGATTTGTTGACTGCATAAAATGATTTGTTAACTGCATGAAATGATTTGTTAACTGCATAAAATGATTTGTTGACTGCATAAAATGATTTGTTTACTGCATAAAATGATTTGTTAACTGCATAAAATGATTTGTTTACTGCATTAAATGATTTGTTAACTGCATAAAATGATTTGTTGACTGCATGAAATGATTTGTTGACTGCATAAAATAATTTGTTTACTCCATGAAATGATTTGTTGACTGCATAAAATGATTTGTTTACTGCATTAAATGATTTGTTAACTGCATAAAATGATTTGTTGACTGCATAAAATGATTTGTTAACTGCATAAAATAATTTGTTTACTCCATGAAATGATTTGTCGACTGCATTAAATGATTAGTTTACTGCATAAAATGATTTGTTAACTGCATTAAATGATTAGTTTACTGCATAAAATGATTTGTTGACTGCATAAAATGATTTGTTAACTGCATAAAATGATTTGTTAACTGCATAAAATGATTTGTTTACTGCATTAAATGATTTGTTGACTGCATAAAATGATTTGTTGACTGCATAAAATGATTTGTTAACTGCATTAAATGATTTGTTAACTGCATAAAATGATTTGTAGACTGCATGAAATGATTTGTTGACTGCATAAAATAATTTGTTTACTCCATGAAATGATTTGTTGACTGCATAAAATGATTTGTTTACTGCATAAAATGATTTGTTGACTTCATAAAATGATTTGTTGACTGCATAAAATGATTTGTTGATTGCATGAAATGATTTGTTGACTGCATAAAATGATTTGTTTACGGCATTAAATGATTTGTTAACTGCATTAAATGATTTGTTGACTGCATAAAATGATTTGTTTACTGCATTAAATGATTTGTTAACTGCATTAAATGATTTGTTGACTGCATAAAATAATTTGTTTACTGCATTAAATGATTTGTTAACTGCATAAAATGATTTGTAAACTGCATAAAATGATTTGTTGACTGCATAAACTGATTTGTTTACTGCATTAAATGATTTGTTAACTGCATAAAATGATTTGTTTACTGCATAAAATGATTTGTTGACTGCATTAAATGATTTGTTTACTGCATTAAATGATTAGTTTACTGCATAAAATTATTTGTTGACAGCATTAAATGATTTGTTGACTGCATTAAATGATTTGTTGACTGCATTAAATGATTAGTTTACTGCATGAAATGATTTGTTGACTGCATAAAATGATTTGTTAACTGCATGAAATGATTTGTTAACTGCATAAAAATTTGTTTACTGCATTAAATGATTTGTTAACTGCATAAAATGATTTGTTTACTGCATTAAATGATTTTTTAACTGCATAAAATGATTTGTTGACTTCATAAAATGATTTGTTAACTGCATAAAATGATTTGTTTACTGCATAAAATGATTTGTTGACTGCATAAAATGATTTGTTAACTGCATAAAATGATTTGTTTACTGCATTAAATGATTTGTTGACTGCATAAAATGATTTGTTGACTGCATAAAATGATTTGTTGACTGCATAAAATGAGTTGTTAACTGCATGAAATAATTTGTTTACTGCATTAAATGATTTGTTAACTGCATTAAATGATTTGTTAACTGCATAAAATGATTTGTTGACTGCATAAAATGATTTGTTGACTGCATTAAATGATTTGTTGACTGCATTAAATTATTAGTTTACTGCATAAAATGATTTTTTGACTGCATTAAATGATTTGTTGACTGCATTAAATGATTTGTTAACTGCATAAAATGATTTGTTTACTGCATTAAATGATTTGTTAACTGCATAAACTGATTTGTTTACTGCATTAAATGATTTGTTAACTGCATAAAATGATTTGTTTACTGCATAAAATGATTTGTTGACTGCATTAAATGATTTGTTGACTGCATTAAATGATTAGTTTACTGCATAAAATGATTTTTTGACTGCATTAAATGATTTGTTGACTGCATTAAATGATTTGTTGACTGCATTAAATGATTAGTTTACTGCATAAAATGATTTGCTGACTGCATAAAATGATTTGTTAACTGCATGAAATGATTTGTTAACTGCATAAAAATTTGTTTACTGCATTAACTGATTTGTTAACTGCATTAAATGATTTGTTGACTGCATAAAATGATTTGTTATCTGCATAAAATGATTTGTTGACTTCATAAAATGATTTGTTGACTGCATAAAATGATTTGTTGACTGCATAAAATTATTTGTTTACTGCATAAAATGATTTGTTGACTGCATAAAATGATTTGTTTACTGCATTAAATGATTTGTTAACTGCATTAAATGATTTGTTGACTGCATAAAATGATTTGTTAACTGCATAAAATAATTTGTTTACTGCATTAAATGATTTGTTAACTGCATTAAATGATTTGTTAACTGCATGAAATGATTTGTTGACTGCATAAAATGATTTGTTTACTGCATTAAATGATTTGTTAACTGCATTAAATGATTTGTTAACTGCATAAAATGATTTGTTGACTGCATAAAATGATTTGTTGACTGCATAAAATGATTTTTTAACTGCATAAAATGATTTATTTACTGCATTAAATGATTTGTTAACTGCATGAAATGATTTGTTGACTGCATAAAATGATTTGTTGACTGCATGAAATGATTTGTTAACTGCATAAAATGATTTGTTGACTGCATAAAATGATTTGTTGACTGCATAAAATGATTTGTTTACTGCATGAAATGATTTGTTGACTGCATAAAATTATTTGTTGACTGCATAAAATGATTTGTTAACTGCATAAAATGATTTGTTGACTGCATTAAATGATTTGTTGACTGCATTAAATGATTTGTTGACTGCATTAAATGATTAGTTTACTGCATAAAATGATTTGTTGACTGCATACAATGATTTGTTAACTGCATGAAATGATTTGTTAACTGCATAAAATGATTTGTTGACTGATTAAAATGATTTGTTTACTGCATAAAATGATTTGTTAACTGCATAAAATGATTTGTTTACTGCATTAAATGATTTGTTAACTGCATAAAATGATTTGTTGACTGCATGAAATGATTTGTTGACTGCATAAAATAATTTTTTTACTCCATGAAATGATTTGTTGACTGCATAAAATGATTTGTTTACTGCATTAAATGATTTGTTAACTGCATAAAATGATTTGTTGACTGCATAAAATGATTTGTTAACTGCATAAAATAATTTGTTTACTCCATGAAATGATTTGTCGACTGCATTAAATGATTAGTTTACTGCATAAAATGATTTGTTAACTGCATTAAATGATTAGTTTACTGCATAAAATGATTTGTTGACTGCATAAAATGATTTGTTAACTGCATAAAATGATTTGTTAACTGCATAAAATGATTTGTTTATTGCATTAAATGATTTGTTGACTGCATAAAATGATTTGTTGACTGCATAAAATGATTTGTTAACTGCATAAAATGATTTGTTAACTGCATAAAATAATTTGTTAACTGCATAAAATGATTTGTTGACTGCATGAAATGATTTGTTGACTGCATAAAATAATTTGTTTACTCCATGAAATGATTTGTTGACTGCATAAAATGATTTGTTTACTGCATAAAATGATTTGTTGACTTCATAAAATGATTTGTTGACTGCATAAAATGATTTGTTGACTGCATAAAATGATTTGTTGACTGCATGAAATGATTTGTTGACTGCATAAAATGATTTGTTTACTGCATTAAATGATTTGTTAACTGCATTAAATGATTTGTTGACTGCATAAAATGATTTGTTTACTGCATTAAATGATTTGTTAACTGCATTAAATGATTTGTTGACTGCATAAAATAATTTGTTTACTGCATTAAATGATTTGTTAACTGCATAAAATGATTTGTTAACTGCATAAAATGATTCGTTGACTGCATAAAATGATTTGTTGACTGCATAAAATGATTTGTTGACTGCATAAAATGATTTGTTTACTGCATTAAATGATTTGTTAACTGCATTAAATGATTTGTTAACTGCATAAAATGATTTGTTGACTGCATAAAATGATTAGTTGACTGCATAAAATGATTTTTTAACTGCATAAAATGATTTGTTTACTGCATTAAATGATTTGTTAACTGCATAAAATGATTTGTTGACTGCATAAAATGATTTGTTGACTGCATGAAATGATTTGTTAACTGCATAAAATGATTTGTTGACTGCATAAAATGATTTGTTGACTGCATAAAATGATTTGTTAACTGCATAAAATGATTTGTTGACTGCATAAAATTATTTGTTGACTGCATAAAATTATTTGTTAACTGCATAAAATGATTTGTTGACTGCATTAAATGATTTGTTGACTGCATTAAATGATTTGTTGACTGCATTAAATGATTAGTTTACTGCATAAAATGATTTGTTGACTGCATAAAATGATTTGTTAACTGCATGAAATGATTTGTTAACTGCATAAAATGATTTGTTGACTGCATAAAATGATTTGTTTACTGCATAAAATGATTTGTTAACTGCATAAAATGATTTGTTTACTGCATTAAATGATTTGTTAACTGCATAAAATGATTTGTTGACTGCATGAAATGATTTGTTGACTGCATAAAATAATTTGTTTACTCCATGAAATGATTTGTTGACTGCATAAAATGATTTGTTTACTGCATTAAATGATTTGTTAACTGCATAAAATGATTTGTTGACTGCATAAAATGATTTGTTAACTGCATAAAATAATTTGTTTACTCCATGAAATGATTTGTTGACTGCATTAAATGATTAGTTTACTGCATTAAATGATTTGTTGACTGCATGAAATGATTTGTTGACTGCATTAAATGATTTGTTAACTGCATAAAATGATTTGTTGACTGCATAAAATAATTTGTTTACTCCATGAAATGATTTGTTGACTGCATAAAATGATTTGTTTACTGCATTAAATGATTTGTTAACTGCATGAAATGATTTGTTAACTGCATTAAATGATTTGTTAACTGCATAAAATGATTTGTTGACTGCATAAAATGATTTGTTAACTGCATAAAAAGATTTGTTAACTGCATAAAATGATTTGTTTACTGCATTAAATGATTTGTTGACTGCATAAAATGATTTGTTGACTGCATAAAATGATTTGTTAACTGCATAAAAGTATTTGTTAACTGCATAAAATGCTTTGTTAACTGCATAAAATGATTTGTTGACTGCATGAAATGATTTGTTGACTGCATAAAATAATTTGTTTACTCCATGAAATGATTTGTTGACTGCATAAAATGATTTGTTTACTGCATTAAATGATTTGTTAACTGAATTAAATGATTTGTTTACTGCATTAAATGATTTGTTAACTGCATAAAATGATTTGTTTACTGCATAAAATGATTTGTTGACTGCATAAAATGATTTGTTGACTGCATAAAATAATTTGTTTACTCCATGAAATTATTTGTTTACTGCATTAAATGATTTGTTAACTGCATAAAATGATTTGTTGACTGCATAAAATAATTTGTTTACTCCATGAAATGATTTGTTGACTGCATTAAATGATTTGTTAACTGCATTAAATGATTTGTTAACTGCATTAAATGATTTGTTAACTGCATAAAATGATTTGTTGACTGCATAAAAGGATTTGTTAACTGCATAAAATGATTTGTTAACTGCATAAAATGATTTGTTTACTGCATTAAATGATTTGTTGACTGCATAAAATGATTTGTTGACTGCATAAAATGATTTGTTAACTGCATAAAATGATTTGTTAACTGCATAAAATGATTTGTTAACTTCATAAAATGATTTGTTGACTGCATGAAATGATTTGTTGACTGCATAAAATGATTTGTTAACTGCATTAAATGATTTGTTTACTGCATTAAATGATTTGTTAACTCCATAAAATGATTTGTTGACTGCATAAAATAATTTGTTTACTCCATGAAATGATTTGTTGACTGCATAAAATGATTTGTTTACTGCATTAAATGATTTGTTAACTGCATGAAATGATTTGTTAACTGCATTAAATGATTTGTTAACTGCATAAAATGATTTGTTGACTGCATAAAATGATTTGTTAACTGCATAAAAAGATTTGTTAACTGCATAAAATGATTTGTTTACTGCATTAAATGATTTGTTGACTGCATAAAATGATTTGTTGACTGCATAAAATGATTTGTTAACTGCATAAAAGTATTTGTTAACTGCATAAAATGCTTTGTTAACTGCATAAAATGATTTGTTGACTGCATGAAATGATTTGTTGACTGCATAAAATAATTTGTTTACTCCATGAAATGATTTGTTGACTGCATAAAATGATTTGTTTACTGCATTAAATGATTTGTTAACTGAATTAAATGATTTGTTTACTGCATTAAATGATTTGTTAACTGCATAAAATGATTTGTTTACTGCATAAAATGATTTGTTGACTGCATAAAATGATTTGTTGACTGCATAAAATAATTTGTTTACTCCATGAAATTATTTGTTTACTGCATTAAATGATTTGTTAACTGCATAAAATGATTTGTTGACTGCATAAAATAATTTGTTTACTCCATGAAATGATTTGTTGACTGCATTAAATGATTTGTTAACTGCATTAAATGATTTGTTAACTGCATTAAATGATTTGTTAACTGCATAAAATGATTTGTTGACTGCATAAAAGGATTTGTTAACTGCATAAAATGATTTGTTAACTGCATAAAATGATTTGTTTACTGCATTAAATGATTTGTTGACTGCATAAAATGATTTGTTGACTGCATAAAATGATTTGTTAACTGCATAAAATGATTTGTTAACTGCATAAAATGATTTGTTAACTTCATAAAATGATTTGTTGACTGCATGAAATGATTTGTTGACTGCATAAAATAATTTGTTTACTCCATGAAATGATTTGTTGACTGCATAAAATGATTTGTTTACTGCATTAAATGATTTGTTAACTGCATTAAATGATTTGTTTACTGCATTAAATGATTTGTTAACTCCATAAAATGATTTGTTTACTACATAAAATTATTTGTTGACTGCATCAAATGATATCTTAACTGCATACAATGATTTGTTAACTGCATAAAATGATTTGTTGACTGCATGAAATGATTTGTTGACTGCATAAAATAATTTGTTTACTCCATGAAATGATTTGTTGACTGCATAAAATGATTTGTTAACTGCATAAAATGATTTGTTTACTGCATTAAATGATTTGTTGACTGCATAAAATGATTTGTTGACTGCATAAAATGATTTGTTAACTGCATAAAATGATTTGTTAACTGCATAAAATGATTTGTTAACTGCATAAAATGATTTGTTAGCTGCATGAAATGATTTGTTGACTGCATAAAATGATTTGTTTACTCCATGAAATGATTTGTTAACTGCATAAAATGATTTGTTTACTGCATTAAATGATTTGTAAACTGCATTAAATGATTTGTTTACTGCATTAAATGATTTGTTAACTGCATAAAAGGATTTGTTTACTGCATTAAATGATTTGTTGACTGCATAAAATGATTTGTTGACTGCATAAAATAATTTGTTTACTCCATGAAATGATTTGTTGACTGCATTAAATGATTTGTTAACTGCATAAAATGATTTGTTGACTGCATAAAATAATTTGTTTACTCCATGAAATGATTTGTTGACTGCATTAAATGATTTGTTAACTGCATTAAATGATTTGTTAACTGCATTAAATGATTTGTTAACTGCATAAAATGATTTGTTGACTGCATAAAAGGATTTGTTAACTGCATAAAATGATTTGTTAACTGCATAAAATGATTTGTTTACTGCATTAAATGATTTGTTGACTGCATAAAATGATTTGTTGACTGCATAAAATGATTTGTTAACTGCATAAAATGATTTGTTAACTGCATAAAATGATTTGTTAACTTCATAAAATGATTTGTTGACTGCATGAAATGATTTGTTGACTGCATGAAATAATTTGTTTACTCCATGAAATGATTTGTTGACTGCATAAAATGATTTGTTTACTGCATTAAATGATTTGTTAACTGCATTAAATGATTTGTTTACTGCATTAAATGATTTGTTAACTCCATAAAATGATTTGTTTACTACATAAAATTATTTGTTGACTGCATCAAATGATATCTTAACTGCATACAATGATTTGTTAACTGCATAAAATGATTTGTTGACTGCATGAAATGATTTGTTGACTGCATAAAATAATTTGTTTACTCCATGAAATGATTTGTTGACTGCATAAAATGATTTGTTAACTGCATAAAATGATTTGTTTACTGCATTAAATGATTTGTTGACTGCATAAAATGATTTGTTGACTGCATAAAATGATTTGTTAACTGCATAAAATGATTTGTTAACTACATAAAATGATTTGTTAACTGCATAAAATGATTTGTTAGCTGCATGAAATGATTTGTTGACTGCATAAAATGATTTGTTTACTCCATGAAATGATTTGTTAACTGCATAAAATGATTTGTTGACTGCATAAAATGATTTGTAAACTGCATTAAATGATTTGTTTACTGCATTAAATGATTTGTTAACTGCATAAAAGGATTTGTTTACTGCATTAAATGATTTGTTGACTGCATAAAATGATTTGTTGACTGCATAAAATAATTTGTTTACTCCATGAAATGATTTGTTGACTGCATTAAATGATTTGTTAACTGCATTAAATGATTTGTTGACTGCATAAAATGATTTGTTTACTCCATGAAATGATTTGTTGACTGCATAAAATGATTTGTTGACTGCATTAAATGATTTGTTAACTGCATGAAATGATTTGTTAACTGCATTAAGTGATTTGTTAACTGCATAAAATGATTTGTTGACTGCATAAAATGATTTGTTAACTGCATAAAATGATTTGTTAACTGCATAAAATGATTTGTTTACTGCATTAAATGATTTGTTGACTGCATAAAATGATTTATTGACTGCATAAAATGATTTGTTAACTGCATAAAAGTATTTGTTAACTGCATAAAATGCTTTGTTAACGTCATAAAATGATTTGTTGACTGCATGAAATGATTTGTTGACTGCATAAAATAATTTGTTTACTCCATCAAATGATTTGTTGACTGCATAAAATGATTTGTTTACTGCATTAAATGATTTGTTAACTGAATTAAATGATTTGTTTACTGCATTAAATGATTTGTTAACTGCATAAAATGATTTGTTTACTGCATAAAATGATTTGTTGACTGCATAAAATGATTTGTTGACTGCATAAAATAATTTGTTTACTCCATGAAATGATTTGTTTACTGCATTAAATGATTTGTTAACAGCATAAAATGATTTGTTGACTGCATGAAATAATTTGTTTACTCCATGAAATGATTTGTTGACTGCATAAAATGATTTGTTTACTGCATTAAATGATTTGTTAACTGCATTAAATGATTTGTTAACTGCATTAAATGATTTGTTAACTGCATAAAATGATTTGTTGACTGCATAAAATGATTTGTTAACTGCATAAAATGATTTGTTAACTGCATAAAATGATTTGTTTACTGCATTAAATGATTTGTTGACTGCATAAAATGATTTGTTGACTGCATAAAATGATTTGTTAACTGCATAAAATGATTTGTTAACTGCATAAAATGATTTGTTAACTTCATAAAATGATTTGTTGACTGCATGAAATGATTTGTTGACTGCATAAAATAATTTGTTTACTCCATGAAATGATTTGTTGACTGCATGAAATGATTTGTTTACTGCATTAAATGATTTGTTAACTGCATTAAATGATTTGTTTACTGCATTAAATGATTTGTTAACTGCATAAAATGATTTGTTTACTACATAAAATTATTTGTTGACTGCATCAAATGATATCTTAACTGCATACAATGATTTGTTGACTGCATGAAATGATTTGTGTACTACATAAAATGATTTGTTGACTGCATAAAATGATTTGTTGACTGCATAAAATGATTTGTTGACTGCATTAAATGATTTGTTAACTGCATAAAATGATTTGTTGACTCCATAAAATGATTTGTTAACTGCATAAAATGATTTGTTTACTGCATTAAATGATTTGTTAACTGCATAAAATGATTTGTTGACTGCATTAAATGATTTGTTAACTGCATAAAATGATGTGTTAACTGCATGAAATGATTTGGTTACTGCATAAAATGATTTGTTGACCACTGAAATGATTTGTTAACTGGTTAAAATTGTGTATTGCCAATCATGAAGAAGTAGTCACCTTTCTAGGACAGCATTCGTCACATGCCATTTGTTATGCCACATGACTTAAATATGTAGATAACACCAAGCTGTAGCTAGAGATAAGACGAGCAGATCATTAAATTTATGAAGCTTTCATGTAATTAGACGTGGACACAATGCAGAAATGGATCGGAGATTATCTGATGAAATTCTACTGCCTTTGAAAATATTCAGAGGTTAAATATGACGATACATTTTTAGTAAGAAGAACTCGGACGAGCACAGTAGTTCGAATAATTCAAATAACTAATCCTCATCTAAAGATTGCGAAGTAATTATAGACAGTTGAAATGTTTGATAAACACTCCCATACAAAAAAAAATCAAAATACAAAAGAACTCGATTTTAAGCATGTACTTTGAAAAGTTTTTTTTTTTTGTTTTTTTTTAAATTTCTATACACTCTCGCCAATATGTGCTTATCTAAACATGGAATGAATTTCTATCAAACTGAAATACTTGATGAGAACAGAATAAATTAAAAAAAAATGTGTATCTTAATCAAAAGTATTATAGTAGAACATATTCTCGACATTTCAAAGACTATAAAAATGGAAAATTGCACTAGAAAGAAGGGGTTAAAGTAATGTCCATTATCAAACATCAAATAGATTGTGAAAAGACTACAACCAGACAAAAAGAGGTATAACCCCGAAAAAGATAATCGAAAAGAAGAAACTATTTATGTGATTTATGATTTATTCGAAATACCAAGATCAGGATTAAATATTAAAAACTGTGTTGATTTTTTAATCTTTTAAATCTTCAAATTTGGAATGAAATATTCACTTTTCATTTTGCTTTTGTTGCATAGTATTTGACCAACATAGAAAGCATAGATAGATGAAGTTAAAATATAAGTTTCTCCAATTCAGATGAGCTTTAGATATTTTGTATCGGAGACATTTAATATCTAAATTGTTTTATTATTTCTTTTATAATTTTCAAACAAGTTTGTGAAATTTTCTTTATTGTCTAGCTGATGATATGAATAAAATTCTATAGTGGAATGGGGTTATTTATTTAAAAAATGTGCATATTATTCAACCGAAATGCAAATTGAGGAATAAAAGGCAGAGTGTATATTGAATTTTTGAAAACATCCAATGTGATTAAAACGAAATTAAAAGCAAATAGCCTCAAAGTTTATTGAATATTTTCGTCATGAATGTATCATGACCAATAGTATTTAACAATGCTCATTATCTTTTTACTATAACGATTTGCCCTTGTGCTAGATTATACGCGATTCTTAGAATGCGGCGTCGATGTCTATGCATGACAATTTCAAAACTTATTCTGCCCTTACAGCTTCATACCTAGTACGAAGATAAATATTCATGAAATTTAATTGGAAACACTCGCGATTAAGTATCACTTGACAGTAAGAGCGGGGATGTTCACACAACGTGAGAGAAGGTGAGAGTAATAGATCGAAACTTGCTGAATTATTAGCAAATTACGGCTAATTAGAACAACTGCCATGTAAGTTTTTTTTTTCAAACATAACTCAATCCCAAAACTGACAAATATTTTAACATGTATTTTATGTGATTAACATATATATAAAAAATCTTTAGAGAAACAAACTCTTTTTAAACTTAGCTTCAGTTTAATAATAATATTTGATTATTTTATAAAAACGCATTCATGTCCAGACCTCTGCTCCATATATAATACGTGATATCCAGCACTTGGAGAGAGTTCAAGAACTGGTTACTTGAATGGTGCAGGGTCTACGATGATGTATTTATATTTTGTTCCTATTGGCAAAAAAGGTACAATTATGATGTCGAATAGTATTCATGTCATAACTTTTTTTAATACAAAAAAAGAAAGAAAATAATTTTTTAGATACCAAGCGAATCGTAGAGCTACCAAATTTTATTTTAACACCATAATTCTGAATAGTAGATAAATAGATGGTTAGACTTATTCATTTTGTTGTCTTTTACTCGTCATTTCATTCTTGGAAGGAAACATAATAGATTTGATGAGATTTGAACCAGGCCCGCCAGTTCCATAATTTGTGTCAGTATTCACAGCACTATTAACCTGCGCTTGTATCCTGTAAATGTATTTTATGTTTTCTGTTGATGTCAGTCCAATTCACGGACTATGAAAAGGTGTGATTTACTTTTAGAAAATAGTTATGCAATGTTTTCACATTATAATGTTATTTTAATGTTTTTAATACATAACACACATACGAAGTTACAAATTCTTTAGACAAATGTGAGGTTCGAACACTGGTATTTATATTGTAAATGCTACTGTTTTAGTAAAGTGTCTTAGCTTACTTGTTTTTGTCAAACAATCAAATGTTTATATTGGCATACGAACGTATAAAACTAAACACCAAACACATGAAACTCTTTGATAGTTAATGGATAAGTGCCCCTTCATATTTCTGTCTTTTGCAATACTTACTATTTAGTTCTTTTATTTTTAATTATTGTTATTTTTCTTTATTTTGGGTGTTTTTAGGCTTCCTCCCCTATCATTCATTGTATTATATTGTAATCTACATGTTATCACAAAAAAAATCACACACACAAAAAAAAAATCACACACACAACAAGAAAAAAAAATCACACACAAAAAAAAAATCACACACAAAAAAAAAAAATCACACACAAAAAAAAAAAACTTTTGTAAATACCATTCACTTTTTCAGAGACTATCTGTATATAACCAAAAGACTCTTACGTTTAAAACGCATTGTAAATAATCATTTGGGGAATTTTAAATAGATGAAGCCCATGGAGTGAATGCGGTATTGTGGTGACAGATACTAGAATAGGGAATGTTTTGTAGATAGCAAAGCAACTACAGTTCGAATCATTGGTAATAGTCTTAATTCCCGTTGCTTCAGCCGACCTCTCTTTATCGTACAATTCGAAATAGGGTATCTTGATTGGTTCTTACCTCTCTTTATCGTACAATTCGAAATAGGGTATCTTGATTGGTTCTTACCTCTCTTTATCGTACAATTCGAAATAGGGTATCTTGATTGGTTCTTACCTCTCTTTATCGTACAATTCGAAATAGGGTATCTTGATTGGTTCTTACCTCTCTTTATCGTACAATTCGAAATAGGGTATCTTGATTGGTTCTTACCTCTCTTTATCGTACAATTCGAAATAGGGTATCTTGATTGGTTCTTACCTCTCTTTATCGTACAATTCGAAATAGGGTATCTTGATTGGTTCTTACCTCTCTTTATCGTACAATTCGAAATAGGGTATCTTGATTGGTTCTTACCTCTCTTTATCGTACAATTCGAAATAGGGTATCTTGATTGGTTCTTACCTCTCTTTATCGTACAATTTGAAATATGGTATCTTGATTGGTTCTTACCTCTCTTTATCGTACAATTCGAAATAGGGTATCTTGATTGGTTCTTACCTCTCTTTATCGTACAATTCGAAATAGGGTATCTTGATTGGTTCTTACCTCTCTTTATCGTACAATTCGAAATAGGGTATCTTGATTGGTTCTTACCTCTCTTTATCGTACAATTTGAAATATGGTATCTTGATTGGTTCTTACCTCTCTTTATCGTACAATTCGAAATAGGGTATCTTGATTGGTTCTTACCTCTCTTTATCGTACAATTCGAAATAGGGTATCTTGATTGGTTCTTACCTCTCTTTATCGTACAATTTGAAATATGGTATCTTGATTGGTTCTTACCTCTCTTTATCGTACAATTCGAAATAGGGTATCTTGATTGGTTCTTACCTCTCTTTATCGTACAATTCGAAATAGGGTATCTTGATTGGTTCTTACCTCTCTTTATCGTACAATTCGAAATAGGGTATCTTGATTGCTTCTTACCTCTCTTTATCGTACAATTCGAAATAGGGTATCTTGATTGGTTCTTACCTCTCTTTATCGTACAATTTGAAATATGGTATCTTGATTGGTTCTTACCTCTCTTTATCGTACAATTCGAAATAGGGTATCTTGATTGGTTCTTACCTCTCTTTATCGTACAATTCGAAATAGGGTATCTTGATTGGTTCTTACCTCTCTTTATCGTACAATTCGAAATAGGGTATCTTGATTGCTTCTTACCTCTCTTTATCGTACAATTCGAAATAGGGTATCTTGATTGCTTCTTACCTCTCTTTATCGTACAATTTGAAATATGGTATCTTGATTGGTTCTTACCTCTCTTTATCGTACAATTCGAAATAGGGTATCTTGATTGGTTCTTACCTCTCTTTATCGTACAATTCGAAATAGGGTATCTTGATTGGTTCTTACCTCTCTTTATCGTACAATTTGAAATATGGTATCTTGATTGGTTCTTACCTCTCTTTATCGTACAATTCGAAATAGGGTATCTTGATTGGTTCTTACCTCTCTTTATCGTACAATTCGAAATAGGGTATCTTGATTGGTTCTTACCTCTCTTTATCGTACAATTCGAAATAGGGTATCTTTATTTATTCTTTCCAATAATAAATTGATTATGTTGAGAAAAAAAATGTATAGTGCAGTGTAAAAATTAATGATTTATTGTGCGGGAATTTATCAAAAATAATTCGTCAAAATGAAAACCACCATTGTCTACAATCTCCTCTTTCGAATATTGTTAAAGTTCAGCTTTCAATAAAATAAATAATTAGAAAGGCTCTTCACACCTAATTGAATGACTCAATTTAGCTACAGAATAAACAGTCGGCAGCTTGAACACTTTATGCGGCAAAACTTCTATACTATCTAATTCTTTAATTTTGTAGCTGGTCTTTCTGGGATTATTAAACCCTGCATTGCCTTGTTGAAACTAACAACACGCTAGTACTTTTCAGGTTCCTCGCAGTAAACTTAAGCATTAACAGTGCGACTATTCGGCACAGGTTCAAAAATGGAGCATTCCTTTAACAGAAATGAACATTTAAGTTTAGTGGAACTTCGAAGGATAGTCGTGATTTCCAGGAAATATGATTATTTTTACCAATTATTTTAACAAGTTTAATTAACTTTTTCTCTTTTAGAAGCTACTTAGAATTGGGTTTATATATAAAAATAAAAACAGTATTTTATTGGGAAAATTAACACGTATTTTTTTTAGGATGATAAAAGTTGGCAAATAATCTAAGTACTATTAAAATAATTGTGGTGATTTTAGAGCTTGTCTTTTCGTACGAAAATTTAAAAAAATATGTGATTGGTTTCCACAAAAACAAATAGGAAGAATACACCTTGCTAAACCAGTATTTTTTTATGATGTAAATACACGTGTTCCGAAAACAACTAATCAAGTATTACACTTACGCTCGTGTTCGAAGGGTAAACATAGGAATGAAAATGTGTACATAAGAATGCATATGAAAAGTGATGCCAACATAATTATTAATAACTAAATAATTACAGTAATAGAGTTATATTGGGAAATTAGGATTAGCTACTTTACTAAATAGATAATAAAATAATGTCTTTGCACAAATTTTCTCTGTTCCTATAGTTCTGTTGTAATATTCGTGCTACGCTGTAGCAGTGGCAATATTCTAGTGACATTCCTCTGTTAAAATAGGGCGGACACACGCTACTCGCCAACTATCGCCAGTCAGTCTTCCAAGCTATATCTGCCAGGATGATAGAATCCTGTGTGAGAGGAAATACTCTGGAACTTTTGGAAGTCTCAGAACCTCATAAAACCCAGGCATTTTGGATTTATTCCTACTTTCAGTTGTCGTGATCAGTGTTTCGAGATCCTTCAGGACATCATTCGGGCTAAGAATAGGAGCTTACGTGGGGATATTTTTTAACTGCCATCGTTGACGTTTTTAACTTTGTGCAAGACGTACATCTTATGGTAACACTTGTTTTGCCATGGGTGTTTCCAATGCTGTTTTTACTAATTAAACTCCTTAATTAGCAACAATGATAAAGTAGTAAGTTTTCTATGACACCATTCCTCACAGGGCATATGTTATACAAATTGGCTCTGCTCTTGATTCTCCCTAGTTTGTGGCATATCTTAATAACATAGATTGTTACTTACAGAATGTCAAATTACTTAAATATGCAGATGACATCAAGCTGTAGCTAGAAATAAAAATGGCAGATCATGAAATTTATGAAGTTTTCCTGCAATTTGACGTAGACACAATGCAGAAATGGATCACAGATTAGCGAGTGAAGCTACCTCTAGACATCTGTAATCACACTGATTTAATTACATTGCTCAGTTATCGGCTGGTAACTATTTAATCCCATTCATCCTTACACTTACGTGGCGCTTAATCTTGATAATTGAAACGCAGCATTAAAATATACGATTATCAACAACAATATCGTAGAACATTTAAATATTTAGATCAATTAACAAATAATTTAGGGGTCATTAACTGACGTAACAAATGAAATATGCACATGTTGAATACGTATATTGATATTTTGTGTATACTGAAATATTTTGAACGATGATTTTAAACGGTTTAACTGAAAAGATCGTCCAAAATAGAAACGCATTAATATATGTATGACAAACAACCTTCTCGTGATTACAAAATAGTTACAAACATCGCTGCATTGTTTGGTACTACAGAAAATTATTGGAATGTTATATTCTAACTTATTAATAGATGTATACACTATTAGACACTCGTGTCGTTGTTGTGAACGCAAGGACGTTTTGTCGGATGATACACCGACCCGGACACTGATGTTTATAAAAGCATGGTTTATTTAAAAAAGCGAGAGAGGGAGAGAGAGAGAGGGTCACGGAAAACATCAGAGCGACATGCCGATGGTGTATCTGTTTGAAAGATAAACAAAAGTAGTCATACTAATAGCTTGTCTCGCTACCCCAAATCCATGTGTTTGTATATGTTTTTTAATAAGATGCTCTGTGTCTTAAACGTTCCAATAACAACAATGCAGCCACTTCATTAACGTCAAAAACAACATAACCCTTCTAATTATAAAAACAGCATAACCCTTCTAATTATAAAAACAACATAACTCTTCTAATTATAAAAAAACAACATAACCTTCTAATTATAAAAACAACATAACCCTTCTAATTATAAAAACAACATACCTCTTCTAATTATAAAAAAAATAACCCTTCTAATTATAAAAAAAACATAACCCTTCTAATTATAAAAACAACATAACCCTTCTAATTATAAAAACAACATAACCCTTCTAATTATAAAAACAACATAACCCTTCTAATTATAAAAACAACATAACCCTTCTAATTATAAAAAACAACATAACCCTTCTAATTATAAAAACAACATAACCCTTCTAATTATAAAAACAACATAACCCTTCTAATTATAAAAACAACATAACCCTTCTAATTATAAAAACAACATACCCCTTTTAATTATAAAAAAACATAACCCTTCTAATTATAAAAACAACATAACCCTTCTAATTATAAAAAAACAACAACATAACCCTTCTAATTATAAAAAAACAACATAACCCTTCTAATTATAAAAACAACATAACCCTTCTAATTATAAAAAACAACATAACTCTTCTAATTATAAAAACAACATAACCCTTCTAATTATAAAAACAACATAACCCTTCTAATTATAAAAAAAAACATAACCCTTCTAATTTAAAAACAACATAACCCTTCTAATTATAAAAAAACAACATAACCCTTCTAATTATAAAAACAACATAACCCTTCTAATTATAAAAACAACATAACCCTTCTAATTATAAAAAAAAACAACATAACACTTCTAATTATAAAAACAACATAACCCTTCTAATTATAAAAACAACATAACCTTTCTAATTATAAAAACAACATAACCCTTCTAATTATAAAAACAACATAACCCTTCTAATTATAAAAAAAACCATTGCAATACCATACATTACTTGTGAAACATTTTACGTCTCCAAGGAGGATATTTCATCCGAAAAATTCAAGACTGAAGTCAGGAAAATAAAAGAATGGCTTTTAATAAAATAATATCACCATCGTATTCGTGGTTACTAAAGCTTTCGCCTATTTTTTTTATTAAGTTTTTTTAAAGATGCTGTCAAAGTACTTTTTTCAATTTCAAATATATTTCAAATATATACATATAAATATGTGTGTGTTCTTCTCTCATGTTACGCGAGTAAAAACCTGCGGGCAAACTCATTTAAAGTGTTTCAACGAAGGGAGGAAGCTAACAGCATCTCATACAATCGATGCCGTCTTAAATTAATTGGCAATTAAATCGTTCATACTATTTCCGTAATGAGACGGTATATTTCTTTTTTCTACTTTCTATAGATATTGATACGTTTTTCTTTTCATTTCTTTTTTTAACTTCATCGATTGAGATATTATGTTATGATACATACATCTCTCTTGTTCTTTTGACGAAGGTTAGTGTTTTAATTTCTACTTCATATTTCTTTTTTTGCATTTCTTAACTTAACTTAATTTCTACTTCATGTACCGATTGATACGTTTTTCTCTTTTTTTTCATTTCTTAACTTAACTAAATTTCTACTTCATGTACCGATTGATACGTTTTTCTTTTTTTTTCATTTCTTAACTTAACTTAATTTCTACTTCATATACCGATTGATACGTTTTTCTTTTTTTTTTCATTTCTTAACTTAACTAAATTTCTACTTCATATACCGATTGATACGTTTTTATTTTTATTTCATTTCTTAACTTAACTTAATTTCTACTTTATATACCGATTGATACGTTTTTTCTTTTTTTTTCATTTCTTAACTTAACTTAATTTCTACTTCATATACCGATTGATACGTTTTTTTTTCATTTCTTAACTTAACTTAATTTCTACTTCATAGACCGATTGATACGTTTTTCTTTTTTTTCATTTCTTAACTTAACTTAATTTCTACTTCATATACCGATTGATACGTTTTTTTGCATTTCTTAACTTAACTTAATTTCTACTTCATGTACCGATTGATACGTTTTTCTCTTTTTTTTCATTTCTTAACTTAACTAAATTTCTACTTCATGTACCGATTGATACGTTTTTCTTTTTTTTTCATTTCTTAACTTAACTTAATTTCTACTTCATATACCGATTGATACGTTTTTCTTTTTTTTTTCATTTCTTAACTTAACTAAATTTCTACTTCATATACCGATTGATACGTTTTTATTTTTATTTCATTTCTTAACTTAACTTAATTTCTACTTTATATACCGATTGATACGTTTTTTCTTTTTTTTTCATTTCTTAACTTAACTTAATTTCTACTTCATATACCGATTGATACGTTTTTTTTTCATTTCTTAACTTAACTTAATTTCTACTTCATAGACCGATTGATACGTTTTTCTTTTTTTTCATTTCTTAACTTAACTTAATTTCTACTTCATATACCGATTGATACGTTTTTTTTCATTTCTTAACTTAACTTAATTTCTACTTCATATACCGATTGATACGTTTTTTTATTTTTTCATTTCTTAACTTAACTTAATTTCTACTTCATATACAGATTGATACGTTTTTCTTTTTTTTTCATTTCCTAACTTAACTTAATTTCTACTTCATATACCGATTGATACGTTTTTTTTTTCATTTCTTAACTTAACTTAATTTCTACTTCATATACCGATTGATACGTTTTTTGTTTGTTTTGAAAACCTACCAGTTTGAGTAATTTTCTTTATTTATTTTATATTTCTGTTTTAAAATTACTTTATTACACAGGCGATGCATAGTTTTTTTTGTCATTTTTTTTGACAGGAGGGGGGGTGTTCATTTGTATTGTAGAATGCCTTAGGCTTTTGAGCGCGAAAGTCGATTTCATTAAAGGTGCTATATTTATCCAATCTAATTTACACTATGCCACTCAGTCCTGATGTTTTCTAACTTAAAAGACATGTTCCACAGCTTTATATAATAAAAAAAAACTTCAAGACTTTTTATTATTATATCTTTACGAAGACAATTCATTTCGTGCACATGTTAACAGTTTCACAGGCGGAAAATTCTGTTTTACGCCTGATACTGAACACGAGAAATAACAAAACATCCTTTTATAGACGTACAGGCACTTACTTCAGTTATCTTATTTTACTATTGAATCGAGTAAATTTATAAGAAAACTAAGGTCGTTTATGGTTTGATATAGACGGATGTTTATGCCAGTATATATTAAAGATTACAAGGGGAGTTCAATAAGTAATGCCCCTGCCCCATTTCCTATAGCAGTAGATTAATGAAACTTGGCGCAGCTATTAGCATTTCTCTACATAGGAACTACCCAGAGTTATGCATTTCTCTCATCGTTTGATGCAGCTCTGAACACCGTTTTTGTAGAACACCCCAGGTTGGCCCACCAACCTTGTCGTAACTTCAGAAATCAAGGCTGCATCATCTGGGAAACGCTTTCCTTTCAAAAACAACTTGATGGCTGAGAAGAGATGAAAGTCAGAGGGTGCAAAGTCAGGAGAGTAAGGGGGATGGGGAGGATTTCATAGTCACACGTCCGTGCTTCTGATCTGGCGACATGCGAGTTGTGGACCGGACCCAGAGTTATGCATTTCTCCCATCGTTTGATGCTACTCTGAACACCGTTTTTGTAGTACACCCCAGGTTGGCCCACCAACCTTGTCGTAACTTCAGAAATCAAGGCTGCATCATCTGGGAAACGCTTTCCTTTCAAAAACAACTTGATGGCTGAGAAGAAATGAAAGTCAGAGGGTGCAAGGTCAGGAGAGTAAGGGGGATGGGGAGGATTTCATAGTCACACGTCCGTGCTTCTGATCTGGCGACATGCGAGTTGTGGACCGGACCCAGAGTTATGCATTTCTCCCATCGTTTGATGCTACTCTGAACACCGTTTTTGTAGAACACCCCAAGTTAGTCCACCAACCATGTCGTAACTTCAGAAATCAAGGCTGCATCATCTGGGAAACGCTTCCCTTTCAAAAACAACTTCATGGTTGAGAAGAGATGAAAGTCAGAGGGTGCAAGGTCAGGTGAGTAAGGGGGATGGGGAGGATTTCATAATCACACGCCCGTGCTTCTGAACTTGCGACATAGGTTCTATTAATTTCATCAAAAGTGAAGCGTAATATGCTCCTGTAATTGTGGTACCTTTGCTAGGAAATCTGTTATCACTACTCTGTCCCGGTCCCAGAAGACTGTGAGCATGAACTTGCCAGCGGGGGCGGGGCTGAACTCTTGCTTTCTTTGGAGGTGGTGAGTCCAAGTGCTTCTACTGCATTGACTGGTCTCTGGATCATAGTAATTGACCCAAGTTTCATCCTGTGTAATCAGTGTTTTAAAAAACTTTTACTCATCTTCTTGGCACATCTCCAAATTCATCCTCGAGCACTCGACGCGTTCTTTGCTTCTGGGAAGGTTGATCAACCTGGGAATCTATATGGCAGACACCTTATGCATATGCAAATTTTCATGAATGATAGTTTCCACAGACCTTGTGCTAATCTTGACCTCTTGGGCTGTTTGGCGAATAGTTATACGTAGATCTTCAAAAATGGAAGACTTAACTTGACGGACAGATGTCTCATCAATTGCAGAAGAGGGACGATCAGGTCTGGGAGATGTTTCCACAGACTTTCGGCCATGTTTGAATTCAGGAGGCCAGCGTTTTACAAGGTCATATGATGGGGCATCATCACCATACGTTTCTTTCATTTCATCAAAAGTCTCCTTTGGTGTGCGTATTTTCAAATACAGAAACTGTATCACTGAACGACACTCAACTGGCTACATTTCACACCTGACTAATATATATATATATATATATATATATATATATATATATATATATATATATATATATATATATATATATACATATATATATATATATATATATATATATATATATATATATATACATATTTATGTTTGTGTGCATTTGTGATGTCAAAAAACTAATTGAGATACGTCATATTAAAAAAAGTGTTTATTTCACTTACATTTAGATATTTTTCTTGTTTCGTTATATTTTTTTCTCAAATTCTTGAAAGAAACAAATTATTCCCACCTAACATTTAGTATAATGCGTTTCGTATACATAGTTGGATTCGTTCAAGTATCGCAGTTTCATAACTGCCATTTATTCGTTCATTTAATAACGAATAAATAGCAGTTATAAAACTTATACATTCTAAAAACTAACAGAGTTTGTACTCAGGAGTAGAGTAGTCACTGTGGTCCAGTCTTCTTATTGTAGCCACGCTGATGTATTGTAAGACAAATAAACCCGTCCCTGTGGATAATTATATATAATAAAAAAGAAGTTCTCCATATGGATGCATCAGATTGGGGAAAGTAAGCATTATTCCCATCTTGTATTCCTAGGTATATAAATAGGCATAAGACAAATAGCTGTACTCGTATATATATATATATATATATATATATATATATATATATATATATATATATATATATATATATGTAAGTAAATTTCGTGTACAACAGAATGGTAGGATTAATTTTAGAGGAAGCATTATTATAATCAATGAAACAGACGAGTGTTATATGGAGCATTATATATTTTCAAATCACTAGACTATTTTCAAAACAAATTGTTCGCAATATGCCAAACAAAAATCATAAATGAGCAACAATGGAAAAAAAATTATAAATTCCACCAATAATAAAACAAAAATCACAACAAAATATCCATTGTGAACTACACAGTAAAATATGTGTCATCAAAGTTTATATATATATATATATATATATATATATATATATATATATATATATATATAGTGTGTAGATTTCAATTTTGTGTAGAGAATTTGAATAACAGAGCTCAATGTAATTTAAACAGAGCAAAACATAATTATAAAAAGAAAAACTATACACACATTAAGGTTGTACACATAATAACTTATTTCGACCCCTTTAATTAGGTCTCCTCAGATGTATAGACAACCACGTCAAAAAAACAGGGGGTTTTTGACGTGGTTGTCTATACATCTGAGGAAACCTAATTAAAGGGGTCGAAATAAGTTATTATGTGTACAACCTTAATGTGTGTATAGTTTTTCTTTTTATAATTCTCTCTCTATATATATATATATATATATATATATATATATATATATATATTACAAATGTATATATATTTATATATTAGGAGATATGCTTTAAGAACATTCGGTTTCAGCAAAAAGTGAAATGATTAGTTTACGAAATCAGATTCTTAACAAGAAAACAAATAACTTAAAGAATGGTGCGAGGAAATATGAGCAGGTTACCAAGTATAAATTTTTATTTAAAATTTAATATTACTTAATGATTATAGTAGATATTAATTAGTTGCATTATTTTATGTAGTGTTTCTTAAGTATGTGTGGACTCGATTAGATCCTGCCGTGTGTATGTTTAACTATAGTAGAGGTTTGTGTGTTGATATTATTGTGGCATTGAATGCATGTGAGGAGTAAGCTCATTGTGGCACTCAAGCTTATTGCCCTGTTGTGCTCATAGAATCTTATTTAAGGGGGCGTTGGTTCTCTTCAGTATAAACGTTAGTGATAATGATAGATATTCTTTGTATTATTGTATATCTTGTTTGTGTAATAAGACATTACACATTTAAGTGTCGTCCTCTGAAGGTTTCACTATAGCCTAGTTTTCTGGTTGACAGTATGATTGTTGCATAACATGTGTGTGATGATGTCATCATATATTTTTGTTGAGAAGACGTAAGCATTCTTCACTCTAAATATTATTGACGAGTGATTGTGTAGACGATAATCAATTATAAATTATCCTTAAAATTCCAAAATTAATCCAAAACAATTGGTTGTTTACGAAAGAAAAAATGGTCACTTCCATCTAGCATCATGGCAGAGTAAACCCCGCCTCTAAAACCCGGAACCCTCTCTACTACCTCGCTAAAAAAACTACCTTTATTCAACGCTATCCAAACATGCTTTCCGATCTTTACAATCCACCACATATATTATCAGGAATACACATAACAAACATAAAAACACGGCCCCATCCCGACGATTAAATTTATTTATCAAACCTACATTTTTATAGCTAAGCATTTGTAGACTTAATTAGTTTTAAATAGCAATTTTATCGCTTTGTCAGGCTTAAATGAAATAAAATTTGCATTGATAACTAGAAAAACCGCGACACGATATTTGTTATGAATCTATCTATCTGTCTATATATGTAATTATCTATCTCTCCAATAAAATATTTATTAATACAAACATTCGGCTACACGTCAATACACGTTTCAACCGAAGCTTTTGCAAGCTCATTATACTCAAAATGGAACATAAATAGCTGCTCTTTTACATTTTTATGTCGAAGAATAGGCCAAGTTTTAGATATGTGAATGCTAAGAGCAGGCTTTTATTTTTCAGCCTTAGGATGGTTAGTTTGCAAAAGCTTCTGTTGAAACCTGTCTTGATATGTAGCAGTATTTGTGTATACATAAATATTTTATTATATGAATAGTTATGTTTATTATTGAGCACAGATAAGATTCTCTCAATTTTAACCTGTGTATTTAAACATTACCTGGATTATTATATATCTATACACTTAACAAACATAAGAAAACAAGTTTGAATTTGTCTTTTTATGTATATGAAACCATCTATGCCAACGCAGTTTTTCCTAATTCAGAAAAAATGTTCTGTTCAAGATGTCTGGAAATTAACATTATTATCTTGTTTACAGTTACATTGCGGCTCTAAATAAACTGTTGAAACTTTCACTATAAGCCAGAAATACGTATACATATATAAACTTTAGGTATAACTAGACCACCCGTGACCCGTTGGGTCAGTTTGTTATATTAATGATTGCCACTTCTTTCCAGATTAAGGTCATCCCTACACGATTACAATGCCCGGTTGTGAGCACGCATGTGGCTCAGCAGCCTCGATTTAATTTGTACAAGTCTTACTGGTATCAACAGCCGTCATGTTGTTATGTCTTTATTGCACTAGGTTTCGTTGGGATATATATATATATACATTTAGATGGTCATGTTGTGCTCTTGCACGATACGCAGAACACGCTCTTTTCCTACAAAGCCTTGTTTCAGTGACAAAAAAAAATAATATTAATATTTTTTTGTGACAAAATAAATATAAAATAAATGTTTATACTGATATCAATATAGTAACATCCGACTACGTAGTGTTTTACGCTATATACTGCTTATTTTGGTGATTCATTTTTGTCCTGCTACTATTAACTTCATCAAGCAATAAAAACATGATGGCTCGCGTAGAACAGTACTGGCCAATTCAATATTATACAAATCGCGTTAAGAAACGTGTTTCTAAATTTGCTAAAAGTAATAAATCTATATACTAGTAAAAAGTAACGGTGTTTTCATGAGTTTGTCTGTTCGTACATACATAGATATGTTGACAAAAAAGTAATAGGCAGAGTACATATTTCAATGGCAGTAGTATTTACGATTGCAGTACCCGAGTTCAAATCTCACGTAAGTCTGAATCATTTCGTTATTTTTTTAACATAGTTCACCCCAAACAAGGCAGGACGCCACTGTAGACGTAAGATGCTACTGAGAAAAAAGAAAAGTGGAGAAGGTAGGGGGCAGTCAACCTAGATTGGGATCTGCGCAGCGAGATGTCTGTTTACATTAGTTTTAAACTTCTGCATGTCTTTACTGTCGGGGAAACAGAGGGCAGGGAGGGAGTTCCAGAGGCCAGCAACACGAGGAAAGAAGCTATTTGAGTAGAAGGCTCTCCGACATCTGGGAACCTCCACAGTGAATAGATGAGATTTAGTTGATTGTCGAGTTAGTCTAGTGAATTTACGTCGAAGGGGCACCAAAGTAGCCAATTCATCGGAGCATAATCCATTGAAGTATTTACTTTATACGTGTTTTATAAATGGAAATAATTTAACATGACATGAAAACATACACTCATTAAATAGATATATTTAAAACTCTGATTTTTGATACTCTGTCAAAAAGTAAACTTAAACGGTTAGTTCCTAGCGAATTAGCATAAGACATACTTTCTAATGTTTTAACCAATAAAGACAATACGTAAATATATTCGTTGTAGTTACTTACTCTCTCATGCAAATACTAAGATGGCTCTTGGCACACCAACATCGCCGAAATAACGGATATAAAACAAGTCCTCAAAGAATATACGTAAGAAACATAGAAACACCGACCCCACTCCAGCATCTACACACCAGCATCTACACAATTGCGAATCACATATAGCGAACAAATGTAGACAAATTTAGACTAATTTTGTCTCTTTTTTTATTCAACTAACTTAGCTCACGCACCTTTTCCTTGCGTAAATTGGCTTACATCGACATTGCATTTAATCCTATTGTCTTTTCGACAGTTACGTTCTTGCTCTAAATATACAGTTGGTAGTGTTAATACATGCCAAATATACTTACACGTACATAAGTCATGACAACATAAATATTTATACTTATAGCAAGATTTTCCCATTAGAAGAAGTGAACTTTTACAGCTAGTTTGGTTCTTTTAACATTAAATCAAGTGGAAACTTTCGGACCCACCTAGAATGGCACAAGGCCACACAATAATTGGCACATCACGTGCAAACACTTATTTGTATATTTTGGAAAATTTTAATGTCTACTAGACATTGTTCTCGAGTGTCTCGGGTATTTCTCTGCAGGAGTTCGTCAGGATAACGTGGCATGAAGATACTTCTCTGCGAGAAGTAAAATCTGAACAAATATTAAAAATAACATCCCATCAATATGGCTACCTGACCGTGACTTATACGAGGAATGGTGCACATTCTGCAAGTGATGTTGCCTCTAGTAAAAGTACTAAGCTGCCTACTCCACCAGACTAGATGAATTCTTGGCCTTGAATCCGGTACGACCAAGGTACCACGAGACATATATACTATCATATAGTTAACTGTGCCTTAATGTGGTACCTTGGTCTTACCGGATATATATATATATATATATATATATATATATATATATATATATATATATATATATATATATATATATGTATATATATGTATACATATATATGTATATATATATGCATATATATATATATATGTATATATATGTATATATATGCATATATATATGTATATATATGTATATATATGTATATATATATATGTATATATATGTATATATATATATGTATGTATATATATATATGTATATATATGTATATATATAAGCATATATATGTGTATATATGTATACCACATCGTACACTATCATACTCATATACTCTATATACTACTCATACTACTACTGTACTATATACTATATATATATGTACTATATGTATATATATGTACACTCATACACTATATATATATGACTACATACATATATATACTATATACTCGACTACATACATATATAGTACTATATACTATACTATATATATAAGTACTCTATGTATATATATATATGCTATATACATCTGATATACAATATATATGTATATATATGTATATTATATATATATATATATATATAAGTCACTACCTAACTACAAACACTAACCCCACCCCTAGTAAAACAAAACCAACAAAAACATAAAACCCCAATACCCCCCCCCACCCGAGATATATTTTTACGGTCCGTTTCATTTGTCTTGTGCCAAACAACATATATATATATATATATATATATATATATATATATATATATATATTTCATTTTACTTCAGTGGAAGTTCTAAATAATAAATGGGACATTCCTGGGGCTAACACTTCATCTCTATATGAGACACACAAATATATGAGTGTTCGTAAAAGTTCCCCTTTACCTGCACAACGTTGAGTTAGTAAATAAGTGTAACACATTAATTTACTAAACTGGTCAATTGCGGAGAGTCAATTAATGTTTTACATTTTCTAACTATCTATTAAGCTATAGACGTTCGTTAAAGATGAAAATTGATATCCTATAGAGTGCCCTACCGTTTAAAAACAGAATATAAAGTAATATTGTCGCTTTAAATACATAAAGCGTGTTTCAGCATTATTCTGAAGCGATTAATTTTGTCTTAAAAAATAATTTCTAATATTTTTGCCAAAAAAAACAATACGTAAATGCCATCATCGTAGTTACCCGCTCATACAAATACTAAATAGCATATTTTCCCGCAAAATATCACGAATAATTACTTTCATACTATTTAAAAAGCTATTGAAGTACGGTAAATATGAAAATAAACATCTTATAGAGTGTAATAACACCGTTTAAAAGGTGGATATAAACTACAATTTCCGGTTTGAATACATAAGAAATTAATACGTAAACGCATTCATCGTGGTTACTCGCACACACACATCATAAATAGCATATTCGTCCCGCGAAATTTAACGAATAATTACCTTCATACTATCTATAAAGCTATTGAAGTTAAGTAAATATGAACATTGACATCTTATAGAGTAGCATAACACTGTTTAAAAGGTGGATATGAACTACAATTTCCGGTTCGAATACATGAGAAATTATGGAGGAAGTTGAAACATTTTCTTTCTGCCGTTTGTTTACAGTAATATTAAAAGACGAATTAGATTTGCCCGAAGTATTTGCAAGAAACATTGTTCTTATTTCCTTTGTTTTCTCTCCGTTTATCTTGATTTAATTTGAAGTTCTGCATTAATTTTACTTTCTGTCTCTCGGCTGTTGCTCGTTTTCCATTTATTCTAAAGAAAATGTATTAAGTCTTAAGGCAATTTATCGCTAAAATAAGTGTCTTTAAGAGTACTCTATTAACAGTGGATTCTTGACGATACACACACACACAACTATTGTAACTGAATAATCAACAAATTCTACCGCGTAAAGCGAATATTTTATCTATTATTCAATATGAACTGAAACATATCTATTCATAACAAAAAGAGGCACATTTTTGTAAGGCTTCCTTATATATTGTGCTTTATCGTTTGCAGTTTAATTAAATATGGCTGATGAAGACAGTCATCCTCGCTTCTTTTAAAAATGAGTTACTCACAAGATAACGTTCATATAAAGAAACATGCTATAAGCCGACAAGAATGGAATAAGTCACGCCGCGTCGTCACACCGGGCAGATATTCATATAACCACCGAGAATTTGCTGTAGTGGTGGTGTTGGTGTTGGTGGTGGTGGTGTTGGTGAAAGAGAAGAAGTGGTGGTTGACGACATTTTTTTAATTTCGGTTCAGTATATGTTATTGCATTTATTTATGCAACTAAATATTCGGTTAATAATGAATAATTTATTATATGAGTAATTCTCAGAATCACGTAGACGCGGGAAATACACACACGCGAATTTGTCTCACAATTTTAGACATTACTTATGAAGATTTAGTATTTTTCTGTCTGAAGCAAAGCAAATGGTATTGCTTGTATATGTAAAGTAGAAACTATACTATAACAAATGGGGACTTAGTATATGTCTATCTGAAGCTCAAACTACGAGGGGTGCTCAATAAGTTATGCCCCTGCACCCCCTTCCAGTTGTTTGATCTAGATGAAATCTTGCATGTGTAATGATTTATATCCGTATGTGTCATGTTGCAATACAACGCTCCAAGTCACAACTAGCATGTCGCCAAATCAGAAGCATAGGCGTGTGGCTATGAAATAACCCGCCACCACCATACTCTCCTGATCTTGCGACATCTGACTTTCATCTGCCCAGCCATGAAGTTGTTTTTGAAAGGAAAGTGTTTACCAGATGATGCATCCTTGATTTCTGAATTTACGACGTGGTTGGAGGACCAACCTGGGGTGTTCTACAAAAACGGTGTCCAGAGCTGCAGCAAACGATGGGAGAAATGCATAACTCTGGGTGGTTCCTATGTAGAGAAAGACTAATAACTGAACAAAGTGTCATTAATCTTCTGCTATGGAAAATGGTTATGGGGCATTACTTATTGAACGTCTTCGTATATGCATTACTATATTTAAATGCTATATTTAAAGGGTTGTAGCGTCGTATTTGCTTCTTTTTAGATGAGGTCGTATAGTACCTTCTGTTTTCTAATGCACCATCCCCTGAGCCATTAGGGTGGTGTAGTATGGTATGCTCTGAAGTCATGATACCATCCTCCCAGGCATTGCCTCGTCGTTTTTTTTTAGAAAGAGAGAGTAGTGTTTTTTTCTGTTCTGGTGTAATGATACTCTCATCTTAGGCATTAACACCTATTTAGGAAATAGTGTAGTATATGTTCATATATTCATCAAACTACGCTCGCATACATTACACCTTATTTATCTTTTTTTTTATATAGACTAAAAATATATGCGACCGGAAGGGGCATGTTATTTCTAGTTATTGTAAATACAAATATAGTAAAAACAAGAAGGACTCGAAAAATATCATAGTCAAGGCATAGAAAGATTTGAAGAAAAACAGAATAGTCAAGACATAGAGATACTAGAAAAGGATTCGAAAATCAGCATAGTTAAGACATGGAAGGATTTTAAGAAAGACAGCGTCGTAAGGATATAAATAGGCACAAAGCAGAACATCATATTTTAGTTATTAACGAGTTAATATACTACATTATAGAGTATTATATATATTATTGTTTTCAATACTAATTTTAATGTATTATATAAAACTGTATTTCGTAAAAAAATATATTCTCTGTGAACTTTTTATTAATTAAGAATATTTTAGTGTGTATTTTCAGCGTTTTCATTCACATTTTGTAATATGTTTTTGAAGTTTTAGCAGATATTTAAAATATAGTTCATAAGAAAAAGTTAGATTCAAAAAATCAAACCTAGATTGATTTTAAAACATCCAGATCTTGATACAAAACAGGAGTTGCAAACCTGCACATACCTATTAACGTTTCGTTGAACGTTATGCGTCGGACACCGTCGGTGTGGTTTGGAAATCTAAATTCTGTTAAAAAAACGAAGACTTTCAGACCTGAATGTTTTTGTTTAAAATCCGAATTGTGTCAGTTACGAGAAATTCATGAACCGACCTTTGACTGTAATCTATTGCCAATTATTTTATTTGTATAAAGTTAACTATACTTTTTGTGAAATTTAAACAATAGATTTTAAACATTGATTAAAAACTATTCACCGAATTGCAGTATTTTCTGGTGTATTTTTTACGGGTTTTTGAGACAGGCACACTCTACTATGAGACAGGCACACTCTACTATATGTAGAATTTAAATATTTAAAATTTGCATTAACTTTGGCCAGGAATTCTTGTTTATTTCAATTCCTTCATAAGACCGCTTTAACAGCAGACTTAGAATAAGAATCATGTAATGGACTTGGATCAAAGTTAGCATAATTATTCTACTCGTGAAGTTTAGTAGTATTATATATTGATTTTAATCTTAGAAAGTTACCATATACGTTGTGCAAAACTGTTCTATTCGAATAAATAATTTTACCCGTTCTAGGTCGAATATTCTCGTCATTAAATATTAATAGAAATATATTCGTAAGATATTAGTCACATTTTTCATAAAACTACCTTATATTATTCAGTTTTATAAAATGTCGCGCTGACTCAGACAGTTATCAAGTAGACAATGACTGAGGTATTTGAGGTGACGAAATAGTTGAATGTTTGAGATGAACTGTTTTTAATTTGCCCAAACCTTTACAGCAAGCGTTATCTACTTTCGTAGAATCCAATTGCAAGAAGACATTATTCATTTTCCGCCTGCACAATAATTGTAGCCGTCCAAAAAAGGTTGTGTAGTGATCCCAAAAAGGTCATTAGCATTGTAGTAAAAGAGCTGGATTGTTCGGTAAAGTAGAAGACAAAGGAACGATAAAGTGGTTGAGTTGAGTTTGATCAAGAACTCCGCGTTGCATCACTTAATGAACCCCCTGCGTTATCAGTTGATGGATTGGCAATTAAGCTTATTACTTATTGAGCGGATTAATCAACTTGTATTATTGCTCAGATAACAAGTACATCGAGAATAACAGGAAATATCATAGTCACAGATCATAAAAAGATCAACGCGCTTAACCCTAGATAACTATTGATTCAGTTTAGGATAATCTCATTCAGCAGATATGACGTCACGTGGTGTCTGCGTAAGAGAATGCAAGATTTTAGTTCGTCTTAATTTGGGAGCACGACGGAGGCAGACACGATAAAACATTACTTAACGTCCTCGAAGACTCTGGCGTTAAGTATAGTTATGCCAGGTACCGTTGACCAGCTACGAGTCCACATCATCTGCTAAAGAAAAAGAAAACTGTCGTTCTATTAATTTAAGACGAGTTCTGGCTTTTCTTGTGTTACTGTGTAGTTTTTGATTGAAGACACGATCAAAGATGGATGGTGTTCATATATCGAAGGATCTTCTGGAATTATGAACGTCCGAGCGCTAGGAGAACTACATTTATTTTTTACATGAACTATATGTTGTCAATAGACGGTCGGGCTCCCGGCTGGAGTGATTGAAAATGTAGTAAGCTCTCCTAAAACCATACAACTTTTAATTGTAATCTGAAGGTTACCGTGAATTGTGAGTTTAAATCTACGGAAAACAAACGATGCGCCCATATTCCCAAACATAATAATTTAGTTCCAAATTGTTGAGTTTTTTTCTTCTTTGTTATTATTAATTGTGTCTAATGGCAAGTATAGTATGAACTATCACTATAATTCAGAAATATAAGCGAGTGACACTTACTATTAAATTTATAGAATTATAATCCGGACATAACTTATGAGATAGCGTCATATTTTAAGCCATTGCAGAGATATATTTAGCATAATGATGGATGTGTAATATGAGGCTTAATGGCAGACTTAGTTCTTATGACCTCAGAGAAAGATTAAATCTTGACAGTAAAAGGTGACGTGTGCATAACAGGAGATTTCCGTGGTAGTTCCACATGTCCTTGCTCAGTAGATGTGTAACAGTAAACGGTATCAGGTTAAATTTAACGTAAAAAGACAAAGAAACATGTGAGGAAGTGATAAAAATGGATTTGAGAGATAGAGGGATAAATAAAGACCTGGCCAGAGATTGGTTAGTTCGGAAGTCAATTTTAAAAGAACTCCCAATTATGTCAGCATGTAAAACGGACATGACACCGAATGTGATGATGATGATGATGATGATGACGATGGTGGTGATGGTGATGATGATGGTGGTTATGATGATGATGATGGTGATGGTGATTGTGATGGTGGTGATCATGATGGTGGTTATGGTGATGGTGATGGTGATGGTGATGGTGATGATGATGATGATGATGATGATGATGATGATGATGGTGGTTATGATGATGATGATGATGATAATAATGATGATGATGTGTATACTGATTGCAGGAACTTTATCGAACTTGAATAATTTTACACTCTATACTAAAATGTATTAATATAAAATGTATTCGATGCCAACTGTAGTGTGAAATATTAATATAATTTATTTATATTATTATACATTCTCACTTACTATTAAATTGTAAAGAACTACCCAGCAGAGCGTTACCACTATCGACCAAAAGAAGAGTCTATCAGGCATGAGTATGCAGTGTGATTATGACTACAACATGGTCGTCTTCAAGTCTAATGTAAACAAATACTTGTTGATCCGTCCTTTTGGATAAACGATTCCTTTCAAGAAATCTGATGCTCATTTATCTGGCTTTTTCCAATTCTTGTGTGGTGGTTAGGGTTAGGGTGCTCATCGTCCAACTGATCATCTTTTTAAGCCTTATCCCTGGGCCTTGATAAGTGGTGACACATTAGTAAAATAAATAAAAATGTATAGAAGTGAAACCTTGCCAGTGAGGGTTGAGGATATGCGTTGCATGGAGAGAAAGTATATGTGAGAATGATATGATGGATGTGTAAGAAAATCCCAATCATGTCAGAATGTAAAACGGAGATAAATGATGATGATGATGATGATGATGGGATTTGTTTTAAAGTTGAATAATTTTACACTCTATACTAAAATGTATTAATATAAAATGTATTCGATGCCAACTGTAGTGTGAAATATTAATATAATTTATTTATATTATTATACATTCCCACTTACTACTAAATTGTACAGAACTTATGGGACGGCTTCATATTTTACGCCATTTCAGAGCGACAGTGGAAGATTAAATCCTACAGTATAAGGAGACGTGCTCATACCATGAGATTCCCGTGGGAGTTCACCGTTGAAAGAAAGAGATGACATTTCTGTTTGCTCAGTAGATGTTGAACAGTTAATGGTAACAGGTTAAGTTTACAGTTGGAGGCCAAAGACAAAAATGTGAGGAAGTGATAAGAATGGATTCGAGGGATAGAGTGATAAATAAAGACTTGACCAGAGATTTGTTAGTTTTTAATTCAATTTTAAAAGACCTAATCATTTCAACATGTAAAACGGACGTTACACCGAATACAATGATGATGATGATGATGATGATGATGATGATGATGATGATGATAACCATGATAATGAGTATGATGATGATGATGATAGTGATGACGACCATAACGATGATCATGATGACGACTATGATGATGATGATGATGATGATGATGATGATGATGGTGATGGTCATGATGATGATGATGATGATGATGATGACGATGATGATGATGATGAGGATAACCATGATAATGAGTATGATGATGATGATAGTGATGACGACCATAATGATGATCATGATGACGACGATGATGATGATGATGATGATGATGATGATGATGATGTGTAATGACTGTAGGAACTTTTTCCACTTGAATAATTTTACACTCTATAATAAAATATGCCAAAAAGGCCAAATGTATTCGATGACAATTGTAGTATAAAATATACATTTGTTTCATTAGAGATTCACACTTACTACTAAATTGTACAGAATAAATATCCCGTCATAACTTACGAGATGTCCTCATATTTTACGCCATTCGGTCGTTGGTCTTCCTGTTTGCAATATCGAACGGTGATTACATTCATGAAAATAGCTTAGCAAGTCGCTGATTGAGCAGATTGTCATTTCCATTTTTTCAGATGAAATTGTCTTTTTTTCACAATTAGATTCGCATCTCTGCTGTTGATGTTATGTTTTTCTCGGTGTCCGAGTCGTTGTACCCTTGGGCCTGACAACTAATTACGTTCAGAACTCTCTTCCTATTTCACAGCACTAACTGTCAGAAATATTAGGTTGATCAAAAATGCTAACAAATTTTCAGATTCCATTGTTTTACCTATATTTTGCTTTGACTTGTATTATTGAAATTGAAGTGTTGCACAATCTGATAAAAGTGTTCCGAAAATACGGACCGATTTATTTTACCCCTGCACTCATACATTATTGTAATTGTATTAGTTGTATACATATATATATATATATATATATATATATACATATATATATATATATATATATATATATATATATAAATATAAGGGACGAAACGTATACGTACATAGATAATAAACAATAAAAAATATTTTATATTTGTCGCTCCTCGTAAAATAAGTAGAGCACTCTAATAGTAGTACAAACACAGCATGACGTCACTTGCTTTATAATGCATAATTCCTTCTCTAATAGAAGTAGAATGCCTGGACATCAAGCCGCTTTAAAATGTGTTAAATTATCATTGTTTATCAGCTATTCAAATATTGGCCGTGCGGTGAGCGACGTTGGATTTAAGTTGAAAACTACTTGTGATCCAGGGTTTCGAATCGTACGACCGGTAGTGAATAGTCATATCTCTATGCTGATGAGTCTCGATTGAAAAGAGACAAAACGTATACGTACATAGATAATAGACAATAACAAATATTATATATATATATATATATATATATATATATATATCGAAACGTGCACGATATCTGCGATAGAGACATATATATTTCTGTGTGTGATTAATGATAATAAACATTAGAATAATAATAATAATAATAATAATAATAATGATGATGATAAAAATGATAATAAAAATGATAATAAAAACTATGTGATGGTACCAGCCTTGACTGATACCATCTGAAATAGTCGTGAAGATCGAAAGACAGAGTAGAGAGAGCACTTACAAGACCTCCACTGGTAGGTTGCGGGTAGTTATCTGCCATTGTCGAGGCTGATTGCCACCCGAATCTAAAAGATTAATATATATATATATATATATATATATATATATATATATATATATATATATTATGATATAAAATGAAGTTATTGAGCTTCAGTTTTTATCCGGCTGTTTTAACTAATTATAAGATATAAGTTGACGCTTATATTTTTTGTTGGATTGCTTCATATATATATATATATATATATATATATATATATATATATATAAGTGGTGAACTAAAAGCGAACTCTTAGGAAAGGTAAAACCTATTGTGAAATGTATACAGCTCAATATCCAGGATAGAGCAGATAGATATGTAGAAGGATGAAAAGGAATTAGAAAAGCAAAAGTCAAATCGTATTTCTATTCAGTTGCTCAGAGCAAGGTATATTCCGCAAAAAGGCCATTTATTCAAGTTAAAATTTTCCTTAAGCCAGGCTTTTCAAAGATCATTTTGGAATTATAACGGCAAGTTATAAACAACTTTCCGTTATGCGTTTGAATTGTATGCACTTTCTTTAACGTCATCAATTTCTTAACGGTTTAAACAGTCACACTTTTTAATCTCTTATATGTGTAGAACGCCATCACGTTCTCATGTACATTTCAACTTTACATACGGTTTTTCAAGTTATAAACTACTTGCCGTTATAATTAAAAAATGAGCACAACAGTAAAGTCATAATTTGTAAAGACACTAAAACTAATACCGCCTGAAGATGATTTGACGATTCAAATCGAAAGTACTTGCAAAAAAGAAAAAAAGAATGGAACAAGAAACCCATGGATCATATTTACATCAATTTGACAGAAACATTAGATGGACAATTCGGAAAATTGAAAAAAAAAAAAAGAAGTCGTCTTATTTAATAATGTTTGCCTAAAAAAATATATATATATATATATAGTCATCCAGATTGCGATTGTTTCGATGGCTAGACCAGTTAGTGCCTCAAGCCAGGATTGAAACTCAACCGTCGATCTGACAGTCGGCGCTCTGATCCCTGCGCCATCATACGACACTGTCTGAATTCAAGTTTTATCCTAATGTAAACATCGTAAAGTGCCGGGAGCTCGAATTAGTTTTACCGAATTGTTTCATTTTTCTACAGTCGAAGTGCTCAAGGGGCTACCACTTAATCTCTATATGAGATACATAGATATTTGAATATTCTATTAAAGTTGTCTTTCATTTCTCTAACGTTGAGTTAGTAAAGAAGTTTAGAAAATTAATTCTATTCAATTTGCCAAATGTTGATTTCATTGTTTTATTTATAATTATCGTTTTCCTAAATTAATAGGTAAAATTCATATTTTATTTCAGATCATGCATATTAATGAGAACAATTTAAATAATAGATCTATCAGATTTCCAAATAGGGCAGATTGTTTTCCTCATGTGCTATTGTAACGGAAGCGACTAAAAAGGTAGCCGTATTGAGAGGACAAAGAAAAGGAAAACATCCTCAATTAAACAAAATTCTGGTAAAAGGCCAGTATTATCTTAAAGAGATCGTAGAGCCTTTGCAAGGATTGTGAAGAAAGAGCCCAAAACCACGGCACACACAATTACAGCAGAGCTTAACAATCATCTTAATAAAAACTGTTTACCGAAAGCTTCACTAGGCTGGATCTCATGGGTAGGCTGCCATCTAAGAACTTCAAATTTCAAATGTTTTCTATTATTTTGTTCGGCATCTCTATATATAAATATAATAGATCGGTCTATATAGATAGACATCGGGGAAAACGTATTGGCAGATGTTATTTTTATAGATATACTCGACAAAACATGCAATTTCCTTGATCGCTCTTATTCTCCTGTGTAGTTCTTATTGTTCTTTATTTCATTCTTATTTGAGATTGTGTGTGTCTTGTTTTCTCATGTTTGTTCATTAATATTTTTAGATTGCAGGTGAACATTTTTTTCTGTGTAAATTTCACTATGACAGCTCAATTAATCTTCTCTCACTCTCGTCTTCTGCACGTAATATTGTGATTCGATGCAACGACGGCCACACGCGCTCGCAATTGTTGTGTTTAAGACACCCGCATCACTTTGGTTCAGACGCAACTTAGTCGGAGACTTATGTAATTGGTCGATATTGTCGGCAAACGGAAAACAGGAAAAATTAACTGAAACCAATGGCATATATTCATTAGAACACAATTGTAAAACAATAATGGAAATACACTTTTATCTTGCTCTTATAGGTGAGGAAATATATGGGT
>OY744546.1:65981802-65984302 GCA_963556195.1 Sepiola atlantica
CTAAATCCGATTTTCGCTCTTTTTAACATTTTCAGTTCCCTCTAGATATCTGTCCGGGATCATCAACCCACTAGTGAAAAGGGGAACGCGTTAGTTTTTAATATTTTCTGTAAAAATATCTATTAGAAGCAATAATTACACTTCATAACTACAAAAAAACACTTACACTTAATTAAAACACGCAAAAAGTATGCAATGTGAACAAACATCTAGCTTTACAATTCCGAACTTAATATGACCTTAAATATCTCGCTTTTATTCACACTTATAACTTATATATAAAACCGGTGTTACCAGATCAGGCTGTTAGAATATACAGGCTTCCTGACTTAAAATGCATCAAACATTGATGTTAATGTTTTTTGTTCCCTTTTACTTTGCACAATACAATAATGTTAGGGTTAGGGTTAGGGTTAGGGTTAATGATGTTCTGCAAAGCTAAACACAAAACATGTGTCCTCTACAAAACAACCAAAATAAATACCATGAATAGATATTTGAGGACATAAAAATTTGAAGCGTAAAAACTTTTAGTAAAATAACCTGATTCACAATTAAATAACCCGAAAGTGTTGATGTGCCGTAAAACAAAGCAACCACACTAAACTTATGTCTCAATAGTAATAGGGTTGTTTGGACTAAATACCCATTTCTAAAGTCGATAGATTCTTGACCTCTCAGCTTAAATATAACCATTTCTGGAATTACAAATGATCACGTATAGTCTCTCTTCAAAGACGCACTAAATAGTTCTTATAATAACAACCAAATTATGTTACAAAGAAGATGGCAAGAAAATGTTCCATTTCACTTTTTAATGTCGGTCTGTAGCAAAAAAACTCAATTATTTATGTCCAAGAACTGTCTGTATATTCGTGTGTGATAACCTATTATTTCTATCTCATATATTTCTTTTTTTCCCCTTTTCTTACAGATGTTTTTCTTTCCTTAATGTTTTATTTTGCAAATGTCAAGTAAAGTATATTTTTCTCACCTGCCTTTCATATCTCTTTACAAAACACTTTTAACACCATCACGAATCGCAATTTCTTATTTAAGAGTTTATTTTCTTTTTGTGCGTCCTTATATCTACGCTGTTATATCATTACCTATGTGAGACAACGAGATCCGCGTTTAAAGCGAAAAGTAAGAGTGACCGTTTGAAGGGTCAGAACTGACCCCAGACGAAGGTCGCGAAACCAAAAGACTTCCGGTAAGAATGTTTAGATATTTTAGTCTGGCGAAACTTCTATACAAGATGTGTCGAGGACGCATATATATATATATATATATATATATATATATATATATATATATATATATATATATATATATATATATATATAATATATATATATATATATATATGTATATATATATAATGTATATGTATATATATATTCCATGATAAATGCCAGTATACTGAAATCATGTGCCTTTAATAAGGTTGAGATGAAAATTCATATACACTAAATGTACAAAAGCAAGGAAATTCCCAAATTTTTACACTTTTATTGTAATGAAGGGTATGCGAGCACAACAGGGCTATGTATTTTACTGGTAGGAATTTTTCTTCAGCGCACCTCACGCACTTCATCCACTCATGCATATATATTTATACTGTAGTGATGTGATAATGAAATGATTTGGTTGATATGTAGTCATACCTTTAATGACAATAAAAGTGTAAAAAATTGGGAATTTCCTTGCTTTTGTACATTTAGTGCATATGAATCTTCATCTTAACCCTATTAAGGGCATATGATTTCAGTATACTGGCATTTATCATGGAATGTCACTACTTTTGTAAAGGCTATGCCTCAAGACAATGGTAATTTTAAGGTTTTTTTAATTTTCTGGAAAACTAAGGTATATGGTAAACTGAAATTAAAATGCCATCAACTAGACCCTAGAACCTCTATCTCTTCCAAAAATCAGCTGAATCTATCTAATAGTTGATGAGATAGAGGGTGGCACACACGTACGTACGTACACACAGATAACACAAAATCACTCCTGACCTTTCTGGATCTCTGGGTTGCCTTGACTAATGATGCTGAAATTCTACACACTGATAGAACCTATAAAATGAAAATTTTGTGCAAAATTTTAACTAATTTGGTTTATTGGTTTTTGAGTTATGACTGATCAAAGAAATGCGCTTTCTAGCATAGGTCGTTTTTGAAGTCTATTAAGGGATAGAGCGCTACCGCGCCTCCCTTGATTTATATATATAATCCAGACAAAGGCAAACACCCACAGGATAGTAATCCAAAGAATCAACACCGGGCTTATAAAAAGTGTTCAATATCAAATAAAGCTTTTTTCTTTCCAAATATAATCTAAGGTTAAGATCTGATTTAAAGTATTCCTGATGAGATCTCAGCTTATAACAGCTGTTGATCGATAACATCGACATCCCAGTGTTGCAGATTTTGTACACGTCTGTCTACATAAAAATAATCATATACATGTATATATATATATATATATATATATA
>OY744546.1:65989302-66016802 GCA_963556195.1 Sepiola atlantica
TTTTGGACTCAAACATCTGAAATCAGAAAATCATACATTATATATCATCGAATATTTATTGAAAGTGTACAAAACATAGAAATGTCTTTCGGTCAAGATCAAAGTGTAGTATCTGTTCCGATAAGTACTTCACCCCATAGACTGGTATTGTCTTGGCCTTCGGAGCCTGATTTACACCGGTATATGGGTCTGTCCTGTGCAGTTCTAGAAGATCAACCCTCCCAGGCTTTGCCTCTTCTCTTTGGGGAAGAGTAAGTTTATTGCTTACTATCTGAGGCGCCCCTACAGGGGAATGCCGACGGCGCTGCCCAGGCATTTTTTGTAGGTCAGAGTGTTCACCTTCTCGGGCGCTGGCTTTTCAAATCCCACTTTCCTGACCTTGTGTCATATCTTACCTTGTGGGAAGAAGATAAGTAATATAGAAATGTCTAATTCAAGTTAAAAAGGTAAATTTGAAGACTATGATCAATATTTGATGAAACATGAGTTTAATTTAAATGTTCATTGAAACAGTTAAACATGTATAAAAACTGAACATTTATTGAAACTGTACAAAATATAGAAATGTCTAATTCAAGTTAAAAAGGTATGTGTGAAAGTTAGGGTCACTATTTGACGAAACATGAGTTTAATTTAAACGTTTATTGAACATGTAGTAAAACTAAACATTTATTGAAACTGTAAAAAAATCTATAAATGTCTAATTTGATTGAACCAGTGTTAAAGTCAACAGTTTACAAAATATGAGTTAAAGTTTGTGGACACTGAACATTTACTGCAATTGTAAACGAAAGTCCTCCCCGCCCCATCATAACCATTTTCTGCTAGAATTATGAATGACACAAAGTTGGTAAGATTGTAAGCATCTTGTACCGGAGTCCTTCTACACTAAACCAACTATCAAGTAAGGTAACGTACCTCATTAGTCTCAACAGCATATACAATTTTAGCAGCATGTAAAATAAGTGGGACAAACACCCATTTCTGCCCTAGAATTAATAATCATATGATACGATCAGAGTAAACTCAGCCCATTCATCGCCCACATTAAATTATAATTTACCTAACCGAACAGCAAACAGTATAAAAGCATTCTATTACCAAAAAGACTACAGTTCTATACAACTACGCAGAAAATACACACCCGAATATATACCCAAATTTTTCACATCCACAAATTGACTTAATTCAGACATAGGAATATTACATATCCTCATCTTTTTACTCGCTTCTATCAGCCAAATAATTTCGAGTCTCTTAAACAGTTGAATCGCGTGCAGAAATTCCAAACCAACGGACGAGGTTTTAAATAACACGCGTTTTACCTACACGTTTTACCTACACGTTTTACCTACACGTTTTACCTACACGTTTCTGTAGACATTACACGTGGGACGATTGCCTTCAACAGAGAAATGCTTACGGCGACAGTGGTCGACTCTTGACTAACGGCGATTAAAATTAACGAACATTTTTAACACTTACTCAAATAAATGTGTATATTAATACGTGGTTCTAGATGTTTAAGCAACACCCAGATTAAAGGAAATCAGCAACACAATATGTCACAAATTTATGCATTCTATTGTTTTTTTTAATTTTATAGTAAACCGATCATAGACACCCAGCCGAAAATTATGTTCATATAAAATATTGTTTATCGATATGTGTAAACAAAGATTACATAAAATGCATACACGTACACACAAACACACACACATTGTAGTCATCTTGTGGAGGATTTTCCTTTATTGTCAGTTAAATAAAAAAAGCTTTAATGTTTACGGGTGTAGAATTACGTTTGCTCTTGGTTTCTCTTCTTCTTCTTCTTCTTCTTCTTTTTCTTCTGCTTCAACTGACGTTCTAAAGACACTGGTTGATTGGTCTCTCTAGCTTCTTCTTCTTCTTCTTCTTCTTCTTCTTCTTCATCTTCTTTTTCTTTCTCTTTTCATAACATTCCTCGCGTCCCTATTCCCCCTTTTTGTTGTTCTCTGCACGTGACATTTTCTTCCAATCGCATTCTTTGTATAAATTTGAAAACTTTTCCGTTTTGAAATAAAGTTTACACACCGAACGAAAATGGTCGTATCTTGACGGCCGAAATATCTCGGTAGAACTTTACAACATGAGTTTTTGAGTTTATTTTTGTTAGTTGTTGAATTGCTTATTTTTTATTCCATTTTTATTTTTGCATATTGTCTGAAACATTGTTTCTATTTTCTCATATATATATATATATATATATATATATATATATATATATATATATATATACATATCAGTATTTCATGTATCCACATAACATTTTATAAGGATATATATTTTTTATGTATCAATTTTCAGTATTTACTTCAACAGTGATCGATACGTAAGTAAAGCTAGGTAGCAAGCTATGAAAATTTATTTATGTAAATTAAGCTACACAGAGGTTCCCGCGTTCCATCTCCGGCGGGGGAATCTTCAGGCTAAACATTTTTAGCCTGAAGTCCCCCCCACACCGGTATGAAACTCGGGAGCTTATGTGTAGCTTAATTGCCATGAATATATTTTCATAGCTCTCTCTCTCTCTCTCTCTCTCTCTCTCTCTCTCTCTCTCTATATATATATATATATATATATATATATATATATATATATATATATATATATATGATAAAATCGAACTAATGATATAACGTAATAAAAAATGAGATAAAAGTAAACCAAAAATTATTATTTATGTATTCATTAATGTTACTTTTTTTATTTCAAGACTTTATTTCATGATAGTTGGCCTGATACTAGTATAATTGTGTGTTATTTCCTCGGATCAATTATTCTGGTGAAGTCTTTAAATCAAGACGAGACGTTGATGAATTAGATAGGATGTAAGCTGTAATGAACAAAGATAATAAAGCTAATACAGAATGGGACTTTTCTCTGCTGTTTTATTATTTTGACAAAGGGAAGTTCCTTTTCCCGAAATATTAAATAAATGATTTTTAATATTCATCAAAACAACACACAAACAGCTAACGCCACACTTACTGTTACGTAAGATTTTAATAAAAAATAAATAATAAGTCCCATTTTGTATTTAATTTTTGTTTTTTTGTTCCTTCCAGTTTACATCCTATCCGGAATTTGCATTGCCCACAGTCTTTTAAACACATACTACTACTATTCCCAGCAATGCTTCAAGCAAACTATCATTTTCTCTCTCTCTCTCTCTCTCTCTCTCTCTCTCTCTCTCTCTATCTGTATATATATATATATATATATATATATATATATATATATATATATATATACAGCGTGGGTCAAAATAAGGGTCCTATCTTTAAATTTGAATAACTTGAATTTGAATAACTTCCACAAAATAAAAGTTAAACTCACCAAACTTTATGTGTGTGTAGACTGACCCTTCCGAGATTTTTTGAAATAAACAAAACAAATTTTAGCCGAAAAACACTTCTTAAAACTTACAAAAACTAAAGTATTGTTTTTTACACTGTTTTGAGTTTTTTAAGCAAAAATAATGTTTTCTAAATGAGGGTACGTTCCTTAGGGCTAATACGGCTCATGCTTGCTTCGGAAGGGGTCCTTTACTTATTCTAAAAAAAATTAAAAAAAATCAATAAATAAAAAAGCTATGAATTTTTAAAAATAGGACCCTTATTTTTGCCCACCCTATATATGAATTCAAACTTAGCGTATGCATTCTCAAATACAACACTTTTATCCATTTTCCGAATTACGAACCAACATCAAATTAGGAAGAATAAAAAATAAAATTGTCTTCGTAAACAAGTATAATTAAGATTATGTTGCTCAGATTTGGTGGCCATTTTAAAAATCGAGACATGGAATAATTTGAATGAGAAAACAATATAGAATAGAAATCGTTGATTAGATTACTCGCCTGGGAACATGTGCGTCAGTTAATTTTATTTTTACCAACACGCTGGATCAATTAAGGATTCTTCGGAATTATTTAAGAGAATCGAATTGAATCCCTTTCGAAATGTTGGTTTATTACTTTGTGGTTGTTAATTATTAACCATTAATTTTAGGATACACAAAACTTCAACAAATAAAAAAAAATCTCATGAAAAACAGCTGTTCAGATTCGTGTTGTTTAAAATTATTAAATTTTTATTCTTAGATTAAATGCAATTAGTTTGAAAATTATAAATATTTATGCGGCCAAAATAATATGAATACTATGTACACAAACAGTCGTGGTAAACTGACACATCACGTAGTTTCTTCCACTATATAATAAAGGGCAATGTGTATTTATTTGTATATACATAATTATATGTACTTTTATACAGTCACGTGAAAGTTAGCGAGTAAAACACGTGCCATTTTATAGGTACCCTGATGACACTGCACCAAATAGCGAGAGGAGGCCCGTAAGAGAATAAAAAGTCAGACATACATCGCAGATTTATAGTGTCGCCTGAAATAAATGCGGACAAATTCTTCAAATCTACAATAAGATAGTCATCGGTGAATGTTTGTTCGTCTTCAAATCACCCGAAATGATAATAATATTTCATATATGTAAAAAAAAATGTCTAATATAATGTCATGATTTTATATGCATATTTTAGTAAGATATCTAGACACTGACACAATATATATTATTTCGATTCATTTTTAACGTTATATATATATATATTTATATATATATAATCCGGGTATGGTATATATCCACAGGGTATAAATCCAGGGGAGTTGAACCGGGTTCATTACTTAAATGAATTTTCATGACCTGACGATCGGGAGCGCTTCAAATCGCTCTCGTGAAACAAAATCAATTTTGTAGTCAAAATGAAATAAATTATCTCATATATATATATATATATATATATATATATATATATATATATATATATATATATATATATATATATATATATATGAAATTAATCCAACAAAAGATATAAGAGGCAACTAATATCTTTTAATTAGTGAAACATCCGGATAAAGATTGAAGCTCAGTATACTGGATAGAGCATTAATAGCATAATATAAAATGAAATAATAAAATAAGGTGTCAATCAAATTTTATTATAATTCAAAATTCAGGCAAAGTAACTCAAAGTCCTTAACTCATGAGTTTTCAAAGATAATTCTTCTTTTCAGAGGACCATTACCGCAGTGACGTTACCGCAGGTGATAAATTACACTTTGAAAATATATTAAAATATATACAAAATACATAAAAGTACATAACACATCAAATATATCAAGCCAAAAACATACTTATTTGTTAAAGTTACCCCTACTGAACAATTCTTGGCCTTTTGGCTAAGATCAAAGTGTAGTATCTGTTCCGATGGATACTGCACCCCATAGACAGGTATTCTCTTGGCCTGCGGGGCTTGATTTACGCCGATCTATGGGTCTGTTCTGTACAGTTCTAGGAGGTCCACCCTCCCAGGCTTCGCCTCCCCTCTTTGGGGAGATGTAAGTTTATTGCTTACTGCCTGAGGCACCCCTACCGGGGAATGCCGACGGGGCTGCCCAGGCAATTTTTAAATGGCCAGAGTGCTCACCTCTCGGGCGCTGGCTTTTCAAACCCCACTTTCCCGACCCGACCTTGGGTCACCTCTTACTTGTGGGAGTAGGATAAAACTGGCCTTGTGCCTAACTCCTGGACAAACATGTAGAGATTTGAAGGTAATGTGAACAAATGTCTTGCTGCACGCCATACACTTATAAGATGTCCTATAAATCTGGGTCCTAACCACAGAAACCGCTAACGTCTCAGTGGCAATATGCCTTGTTTGTGGTTAATTAAATTAAAAACAAAAAGATATAATCTATTCTTTCGACGCACATGTATAGAGTTCCAAGGGTGTTATAGTCACATTTCTTTCTTAGCTATCCATCTATTTGATTTCCTCTAGAATCTATGCTGGCACCTGCCCACTTCTGTTTCTAGACCTGCATCTCATATTTCTATTTTTATTCACAATTTTTAATGTCCATAATTGTCAATTATGAAGTTATAAAACAATGTTTATAGATATTCGACGCGAACGCCGACCTCCACAATGTTATTGTAAATGGTCTTTATTCAATATTAATGCCACCGGCGGATTAGTCATGAAATTTAATTTGAAGTTAATTTGTGTTTGATCTTTGTATCGGGCTTTCTTTTCAATTACACCCACGCAGATAAAAAAAGTGGATCTTCGGTTCACTTTCGGCAGTCTTGTAACACTCGCTCTATTTTTCTTTAGTTGTTAGATGAGAAATATTTCCGACAAAGGGCGAAAAATTGCTGCCTTTTCGGCTGTTGTTTTTAGTTGATTATATGTACAGATTTCTATTCCTCTCATTATATTCATCATCCAACTGCCCATCTATCTCATTGAACTTTATACTCAAATTGTTTGGCCTTAACAAGTATTAACTTATTATAAAAAGGATAGAGACACGTTGAAAGAGATGCACACATTAGTATGTAGATCATATTATTTAATCTGATTTCATTTTCTTTACTAAGTTTTCGTATTCTCAATTATTTGATAATTTTAATTTTCTTGCAAATCTACAAAGCATAGAATTCCGATTAATAAATAAACAACATAACTTGTATATACAGGTACGTACTCTTGATAACGATACATTAGATGATCCGTTTCTGGTCATTGAACGATGAAACATATTTTTCTATCAACTCTTTGTCTTTACTCACTTAGTTCTGACATGTATTGTTCCACAGACAGCTTAAAGCAGGCATTTTGATCTCAGGATTAAGCGATGCACACATTGCTTACTTATTCAGTGTGGACATATGTTGTCCTTCAGCGAGATTCATTTAGTGATCTCTGATCTTCAGATGTACGCCATATGAACATTTCTACTTGCTCTTAATACGAATGATTTACAATACATAATCTGATCTGTGATTTCTATCACGATAAGCATGGCCGGTGTATATACATTCATTTTAGCAATGTGATTGGTGTCAACAACGCGTCATTGCACGATTCTCGATAACGTATATCTGCTTACGAACATGTCTAGATCAATCCTTGCCTATGTATTATCTTATTATCACGAGCAAGCAATTACTTTGAATAACGATATTTGAGGTAAAGCTATTCATCGTTACGAAATCAATTTATAAATAGTACATATTTTCCAGTATCTTCCGTTAAGCGCGTCAATGTATTATTCACGATAACGTGTATTTATACAGGCAAAGCTTCAAGTATAGTACAATACTATATTCTATAATAATTTATTATAAAATATTTTTAAAATAAGAGAAACAAAGCTTTTAAATAAACAAACGTCTATATTTTTAAATTCAACTAAATTCTGCAAAAAATAATGCATGCTTCAGTTACCATGTAGGAGAAGGAAGCAGCAATGTACACATAATGTACAGTGAGACAGCACATGTCCCATCCGCCTTGAATACTTGTGTGTTGGTGCTTTTATACACATCTCCTGTAAGTCTATTCAAAGGTTCAAATGCCCTGATAAATAAGCGCCCCTACCTCGATTACACTGAAATAAGTTGCAAAGTACTTTCTTGCAATGTTTCTGGCACAGGAGTTAATAGTAGATCGATTGAATATTGCATCTACAGTTGAGTGTATGTGGCCAGAGTTTACGACTGATAATTTGGTCAGAAGTTGAAAGAGATTAATAAACGTGGTACGTGTCGGCTTGCGATAGTTCTTTAATCGAAGCTGTATATCTTCAAGTGCGGATAGCTGTGACCGGAGTGTCTATTCGATGGATGGAAGGGGAAAGTGTATACGTCTTTCTTCGTAGATGTTTTTTTTTTAAATGTTGCTGGCTGTTCTACTAACTCATGAATGTCTTCTGATGCAATCCTAAAAAATAGTCGGTTAAATTATAACGTTTCCGAGACTGATTAGTTATCGCGTGACCAAATGGATACAAATATCAATGTTTCTGATTTGCTTAGGAACATCGAATAATCGATATTTGCTTATGTATTATCTTATTACAACACAAAACTAATCAGAATATCAATCTTTGAAGGCAAACTATACATCATTAATTAATGAATATATAAATGGCAGATACTGTTTGATCTACTATCGTGAACGTCTACTACATGTCTGGACACATGTACGATCGGATATTCGTATTATATTTTATATGCGGAATCGGAGGATGATTTAGATTTGAAAAGTAATACAGACATGCAAAAGATTCATAATGCAAACTGATTTATCATTTTGCCGATCCAGTTAACCAGTCAATTAACCAAAGAATAGAGATATAGATACCTTCCGTTAAGATTCTCTAATTAACCAGCCAATTAACCAGAGAATTGAGATATAGATACCTTCCGTTAAGATTATCTACTCAGGTTTGCCATCAAGACATAACCACCAAAAGATTATCAGTCAGCTTTAGCTCTAGTTAACCGGTCAATTAACCAGAGAATTGAGATATAGATACCTTCCGTTAAGATTCTCTAGTTAACCAGCCAATTAACCAGAGAATGTAGATATAGATATCTTCCGTTAAGATTTTCCAATAAACCAGCCAATTAACCAGAGAATTGAGATATAGATACCTTCCGTTAAGATTCTCTAGTAAACCAGCCAATTAACCAGAGAATTGAGATATAGATACCTTCCGTTAAGATTCTCTAGTTAACCAGCCAATTAACCAGAGCATTTAGATATAGATACCTTCCGTTAAGATTCTCTAGTTAACCAGTCAATTAACCAGAGAATTGAGATATAGATACCTTCCGTTATGATTCTCTAGTTAACCAGTCAATTAACCAGAGAATTGAGATATATATACCCCCGTTAAGATTCTCTAGTTAACCAGCCAATTAACCAGAGAATTGAGATATAGATACCTTCCGTTAAGATTCTCTAGTTAACCAGCCAATTAACAAGAGAATTGAGATATAGATACTTTCGGTTTAGATTCTCTAGTTAACCAGCCAATTAACCAGAGAATTGAGATATAGATACCTTCCGTTAAGATTCTCTAGTTAACCAGCCAATTAGTCAGAGAATTGAGATATAGATACCTTCCGTTCAGATTCTCTAGTAAACCAGTCAATTAACCAGAGAATTGAGATATATATACCTTCCGTTAAGATTTTCCAGTTAACCAGTCAATTAACCAGAGAATTTAGATATAGATACCTTCTGTTAAGATTCTCAAATTAACCAGTCAATTAACCAGAGAATTGAGATATAGATACCTTCCGTTAAGATTCTCTAGTTAACCAGCTAATTAACCAGAGAATTGAGATTTAGATACCTTCCTTTAAGATTCTCTAGTTAACCAGCCAATTAACCAGAGAATTGAGATATAGATACCTTCCGTTAAGATTCTCTAGTTAACCAGCCAATTAACCAGAGAATTTAGATATAGATACCTTCCGTTATAATTATTTAGTTAACCAGCCAAATTAACCAGAGAATTGAGATACAGATACCTTCCGTTAAGATTCTCCAGTTAACCAGTCAATTAACCAGAGAATTGAGATATAGATACCTTCCATTAAGATTCTCTTGTTAACCAGCCAATTAGTCAGAGAATTGAGATATAGATACCTTCCGTTAAGATTCTCTAGTTAACCAGTCAATTAACCAGAGAATTGAGATATAGATACCTTCCGTTAAGATTCTCTAGTTTACCAGCTAATTAACCAGAGAATTGAGATATAGATACCTCCCGTTAAGATTCTCTAGTTAACCAGCCAATTAACCAGAGAATTAAGATATAAATACCTTCCGTTAAGATTCTCTAGTTAACCAGCCAATTAACAAGAGAATTGAGATATAGATACCTTCCGTTTAGATTCTCTAGTTAACCAGCCAATTAACCAGAGAATTGAAATAAAGATACCTTCCGTTAAGATTCTCAAGTTAACCAGTCAATTAACCAGAGAATTGAGATATAGATACCTTCCGTTAAGATTCTCTAGTTAACCAGCCAATTAACCAGAGAATTTAGATATATATACCTTACGTTAAGATTATTTAGTTAACCTGCCTATTAGCCAGAGAATTGAGATTTAGATACCTTCCGTTAAGATTATTTAGTTAACCAGCCAAATTAACCAGAGAATTGAGATACAGATACCTTCCGTTAAGATTCTCCAGTTAACCAGTCAATTAACCAGAGAATTGAGATATAGATACCTTCCGTTAAGATTCTCTAGTTAACCAGCCAATTAACCAGAGAATTGAGATATAGATACCTTCCGTTACGATTCTCTAGTTAACCAGCAAATTAACCAGAGAATTAAGATATAAATACCTTCCGTTAAGATTCTCTAGTTAACCAGCCAATTAACAAGAGAATTGAGATATAGATACCTTCCGTTTAGATTCTCTAGTTAACCAGTCAATTAACCAGAGTATTGAAATATAGATACCTTCTGTTAAGATTCTCAAGTTAACCAGTCAATTAACCAGAGAATTGAGATATAGATACCTTCCGTTAAGATTCTCTAGTCAACCAGCCAATTAACCAGAGAATTGAGATATAGATACCTTCCGTTAAGATTCTCCAGTTAACCAGCCAATTAACCAGAGAATTGAGATATAGATACCTTCCGTTAAGATTCTCTAGTTAACCAGTCAATTAACCAGAGAATTGAGATATAGATACCTTCCATTAAGATTCTCCTGTTAACCAGCCAATTAGTCAGAGAATTGAGATATAGATACCTTCCGTTAAGATTCTCTAGTTAACCAGTCAATTAACCAGAGAATGGAGATATAGATACCTTCCGTTTAGATTCTCTAGTTAACCAGTCAATTAACTAGAGAATTGAGATATAGATACCTTCTGTTAAGATTCTCTAGTTAACCAGTCAATTAACCAGAGAATTGAGATATAGATACCTTCCGTTAAGATTCTCTAGTTAACCAGCCAATTAACAAGAGAATTGAGATATAGATACCTTCCATTTAGATTCTCTAGTTAACCAGTCAATTAACCAGAGAATTGAAATATAGATACCTTCTGTTAAGATTCTCAAGTTAACCAGTCAATTAACCAGAGAATTGAGATATAGATACCTTCCGTTAAGATTCTCTAGTCAACCAGCCAATTAACCAGAGAATTGTGATATAGATACCTTCCGTTAAGATTCTCCAGTTAACCAGCCAATTAACCAGAGAATTGAGATATAGATACCTTCCGTTAAGATTCTCTAGTTAACCAGTCAATTAACCAGAGAATTGAGATATAGATACCTTCCATTAAGATTCTCTTGTTAACCAGCCAATTAGTCAGAGAATTGAGATATAGATACGTTCCGTTAAGATTCTCTAGTTAACCAGTCAATTAACCAGAGAATGGAGATATAGATACCTTCCGTTTAGATTCTCTAGTTAACCAGTCAATTAACTAGAGAATTGAGATATAGATACCTTCTGTTAAGATTCTCTAGTTAACCAGTCAATTAACCAGAGAATTGAGATATAGATACCTTCCGTTAAGATTCTCTAGTTAACCAGTCAATTAACTAGAGAATTGAGATATAGATACCTTCCATTAAGATTCTCTAGTTAACCAGCCAATTAGTCAGAGAATTGAGATATAGATACCTTCCGTTAAGATTCTCTAGTTAACCAGTCAATTAACCAGAGAATTGAGATATAGATACCTTCCGTTAAGATTCTCTAGTTAACCAGCCAATTAACCAGAGAATTGAGATATAGATACCTCCCGTTAAGATTCTCTAGTTAACCAGCCAATTAACCAGAGAATTAAGATATAAATACCTTCCGTTAAGATTCTCTAGTTAACCAGCCAATTAACAAGAGAATTGAGATATAGATACCTTCCGTTTAGATTCTCTAGTTAACCAGCCAATTAACCAGAGAATTGAAATAAAGATACCTTCCGTTAAGATTCTCAAGTTAACCAGTCAATTAACCAGAGAATTGAGATATAGATACCTTCCGTTAAGATTCTCTAGTTAACCAGTCAATTAACCAGAGAATTGAGATATAGATACCTTCCGTTAAGATTCTCTAGTTAACCAGCCAATTAGTCAGAGAATTGAGATATAGATACCTTCCGTTAAGATTCTCTAGTTAACCAGTCAATTAACCAGAAAATTGAGATATAGATACCTTCCGTTAAGATTCTCTAGTTAACCAGTCAATTAACTAGAGACTTGAGATATAGATACCTTCCGTTAAGATTCTCTAGTTAACCAGCCCATTAACCAGAGAATTGAGATATAGATACCTTCCGTTAAGATTCTCTAGTTAACCAGTCAATTAACCAGAGAATTGAGATATAGATACCTTCCGTTAAGATTCTCTACTCAGGTTTGCCATAAAGACATAACCACCAAAAGATTATCAGTCAGCTGTTGCTGTTTTACACTAACTTTACTAATCAACTCTATTTATTTCGACTAAGCCCACCGTTAAAACTCATAATCTATTTGAAATAATCAGAGTATCTGATATCTCAAATTTTAGTTCTGAGTGCAACACTATTTATAATTATATAAAAGAATTTACGATTCGTTAAAATATTAAATATTAACATTTTGCTGAAGATATTAAATGCAAAGTTTTTTTGAAAATATTTTATATCAATGGTTTGCTGACTATATTTAATATCACAGGTTTGATGAGCATATTCATTAGAATAAATTGGCTGTGGATATTAAACGCCATTTCATTTTTAATCTAATTTCAGTCCGCTTACAATTCTCTATGGGTATGGAATTTTAAAAAAAATAAAAAAGGTAAGCTAATCTGGATGAAACCGCCGTACGATTCTCAAATATCAAATGTATAGTTTTAAAACAAATTAATTGATAACTGTATTGATTTCATTTAAATAAAACTTGACCCACACACACTATATATATATATATATATAATATTTGATTTGTTTATCATCTATGTACGTAAACGTTCCGTCCTTTAAAATCAGCGTAGAGATATGATTAATCACTACTGATCATGGGATTCGAAACCCCACATTCGGAGTTTTTTTACAACTCAAATCACGACGTCTAAAACCACTCGGCCAACGCTGAACAGCGAATAAACAATGATAATTTTACCACTTCATCTGGTGTTTTTTCTTTACTTCAACTGCCGGTGATATAATATTAGACTGCAGCAGGCAGATGGATGTGTGAGCTGATAACTCTACGGAACGGTACACCGTAGCATACGTTGCCACATACGCAGCCACTGAGAACACCAGCAGCCTATCCGTTAAAATAAGAGCTATACATTCCCCTTTCTGTAGCAGAAAAAAAGAAGGCTATCGACTTCCTAATCCGTGGGAAAGCTCCAGAAAAAGATGGCATCCAATTAGAAAGGAAAGGAGACAGTCGTGTTCCACCAGTTGAACTGCCTGTCTGCAAAATACAATACCACGGGGTCGCTTTCCATCTAAATAAAACATTGTCCTTTTCAAACAAATGTTAACAGATTTAATTAATACTGTACCTTTAAATAATACAATTCTGTTTAGTTACAATAGTCGTCTTCAATCATCATGTGTTAGTCTCACCGTCCACTTGTATGTCTCCGAACCCTTATCCTCAAGTGACATTTGGGCCTGGATAAGCGATGCCTTATATGTACGAAAAAAAATGTCTTATTTCATATAGATGATTTGAATTTGCTTGATGTGCAATTTTAGAGTCGTCAACGATTTTCGGAATAACTATACCCGAAGGTGACCAAGATGAATGCAAATATTTAGCATTTCCCTGGCTCCGTATACTTGTTTATTCCATCCTCGAAAGATTAAAACAATTGTTTTTTGTCTCATTCGTGTCATATCACCGTCCCATCAAACATAACCTCACGACCTATTGTCATGTCTACTTGTCGGGGGTAAATGAAGGGAAACATCTCAATAAAAAATAGCATTCTGAAAAACAAAGAAGACACTTTTATTTACCAGTAGAAACCTGATACAATGACAGCTAATATGACCTTACATTACCAGATCTGCCAATGCTTCCACAAACAGAAAATGCTCTAATATTTATAAGATATATTGCACTCAGTAAAGAATGTTTGTAAAATTACGAGATAGAAATCTGTTTACAAAAGGTCAGAAGTTATATCTTTGGTCTCGATGTTTTATGTCATATAAATCCTTTTTATTTATATAATAAAAGGGACGTGGCAGTGGTCAAGTTGATAAAGACACGGAATGACGACCTGGGTGTGCTAAGTTCGAATCCAGTCTATTCCATAATAAAACTTTTAGTTAGGGGTATTGTCAACCATTACGTGGCTTCTCCAACAAGAATACCTACAACAGAATCAAACCGGTCAACCTAGTTGTACCGTTCTGATTCATACGAATTTACTTCATTTATTTAATTACGAAGCACATTAGTTACGATTTATTGAACGCAAGTTGCTAATTTACGAATGACCGGTATTATTTCGCGGATTCGTACAGTTCTGTGATAAAACAGATGATAAGTGTCCGGTTTGAAACCGAACACGATGTTAGGCTTGTGAACCGGTCATTTACAGTAAGGATACAGCGTGACCTTTGCTAGACAGTTTTAAAAGAGGTGATACAACGACACTTTGGCAGACAGAAACAGGTTGGGACAGTCATAAGAGCGTTTTAAGAAGTTATGTTAGTCTTGTTCTTGTGTAGTTAAAACTGAAATCACATAATTACGATGGTCGACGAGGTTTGGCTTGTCGGGTAATCCATTCGTTATAGAGAAATAGTGCAATTTTAGAGTTGTGGGCTTATGCATGTGCTGGTTATATTAATGCGCGAAAAAATTATCAGACGAGATACAGAGATAGTTAGGAAGTCGGAAAAAAACTCAGTGGAGATGAGCAGACGAAAAAGAGATTCGTTGAGTTTGGATGGTATGTTTAGAGCTACGTTAGTATTCTTTCGCTGTTGGCTAATGCATGTTCCTTACGAGTTTTAGACCCTCGTGGTAGCATTAAAGTTCTAAAAAGAGAATGTATTCAGTTCCTTACAATTCTAAAACAGTATAACTGCGTAAATGCCCATAAAAGTTCCCACAGAATTAAATTGTTTTCGTACTATTCTCCATGATTTCAAATCGACCTCTTCTGCCCTCGGTGTCGAAGGCCTTGCTAGGGTGGACACACATCACATAGACTGGTTGGAATATATCACTGCTCTTATCGTAAAGTTAATAATAAAGTAAATCCGTATGAGTCACCACTGTATAACTTTGTTGAACAGCTTTATTCTGTTGTTGGCATTCTTGCATGGGGGACCAGGTAATGGCTGCCAAGATATATCCGGTGTTGCATAGCCGTCCCGGAATAGGCCGTGGCAGTTCTCGCTTTGTATACCCGTCCCGGAATGGGCCGTGGCAGTTCTCGCTGAAACAACTGGTCATTTTCACACCAAAAAGGCATATGTTTAATTTCTCGTACCTTTACTTCTTCGCCGCGGAGGAGCGCCCTCTCGATGTCGTCTAGTGGTTGAATTCTTTCTTTGTTTCTGTATTGCCGTGAACATCGCAGTCCGTTGTGTCTGCAACAAAACCTTCATAACACAAAATTAACGAGGCAAAAATCTTTTACTTTGACTTTTATTTCAGGCGTTAGATTTCCGTCTGCCACACATATGCTTCACCAACGTTAAGGGAGAGACACAATTACTACTCTATCGTAGTTAATTGCTAGCTTAAGTCCTTAGCCATTCGAGGAGGGGGAATAATGAATCTCATGCCTGTATTCTCTTAGGGAAATAAATTCCCATTTCTCATTTCAGACTGCATAGAGAAACACGTCTGCTCGATTTGCTTCCACTAACCAGACTGCCAAAACTCTGCTTCCCACACAAAAGTCCGTGATGTCACAGAACTCCTATGCGCAAGTGCACCTTGATCTGAGGTCTCGTAAACGTGGTGGCCCCGTCAACGTCAGTGAGCCTCCACTGTGAGAACCAGTTTATTTTGCACTCGACTGTACGGGTCGACCCGCACTAAATCGCGCAAGCCAAACCAAACGATCCCTCACACATGCATCCATTTCAAGATGCGTCCGGCCGGACAGGACCATTATCCAACACATGATCAACAAAAACTCTTCAAATTTAAGATAGCGGATGGTAGGTAAACAGCACGTCGTCGTCGCCGTTGTCAGACGCTAAATCGAATCTAGTTGCAGTATGGGACCTATATTGTGTAGTGAGAAGCTGATATCTAACATTATTTAGGCACCAGTATATAACTGCTAGTTGTCTGAACCCTAATACAAAATTTAAGTCAGCATTATATCTCATCATCAAAATTCTGGATCTATCATAAGGCATCAATGTTACTGTTCATCAAATGTTGGTCTGTACAAAATAGTCCATCACTGCAGTCACTGAGGATGTGTTCCATTGTTTTTTGTCTGCGATTTCTACAATGGCAGTTGCTTTGTGTTGCTGGTGGCCCCCATGTGGCGCTGCTGACTGTCCTTCCAACCTTCGCTCTGTTCGGGGTAACCCAGTCCTTTCGGTGATCTTCTCGATATGAAAGATGTTCTTTGGGTTCTTGGATGACTTCGTTTAAGTAGTCATTCCAATCATTCCATCTGTCAATGTGGTAGTTATGTGACCGTGCAGGGTAAAAGCTTTCTTTGGTAATTACACGATTTCCTGATTTCAATTTGCTCCTTGGTTGCTCATGGTCAGTCAAAGGAATACACACCTGCGCAGTATCACTAATAAGATACTATGGACCCTTCATAGTCTAAACTCAAGAAGGACTCAGACATCTTGAACAGAAGACTAGAAAATCAATGACCATGCACAACGCACTACACGCATAAGACGATACGGACAGACTGTCCATGAAAACAAACGAAGGGGGAAAGTATTAAAGATTGTGTGGAAAACAAAAAAAAACTCAAAATATAGGTAAACAACAAAAAATAGGTATATATCGCTTTATTTACTTTTACAGCCAATGGCGACGTTTTCTGTCACAGAATGTTAGATACTAAGACAGCTAGTTGCATGTGTATCGCTAGCCACACTGATGTCGTAGACGGTGAAACAGCTGTATTGTCATTATTAAATATATCTTCATACATTAACTTTATATCTTAATTATAACCACCTGTAATACGGTTAAATTGTTAATAAAAAAGCTTTATAGTAGGTGCCCTTTTATATCATTCGAATGAATTTATAATATATATTTTTAACTAGAGCAGTGTATAAGATAATATGACATATTTGGAATTTTGCTGTTTCGTTTATTGCATGTATAACAAGCGTTTTGACATGACTAGGCTGTGTATGCTATTGGTAAAAATGCTTTTACTTACTATATATTTTGATTTTAGGTTTATTTTAAGTTGAAACGTTCGTTTTTGCGTATAATGGTAAGATTTATCTCAAGTATAATGGTAAGATTTATCTAGAGTATAATGGTAAGATTTATCTCAAGTATAATGGTAAGATTTATCTCAAGTATAATGGTAAGATTTATCTCAAGTATAATGGTAAGATTTATCTCAAGTATAATGGTAAGATTTATCTCAAGTATAATGGTAAGATTTATCTCAAGTATAATGGTAATATTTATCTCAAGTATAATGGTAAGATTTATCTCAAGTATAATGGTAAGATTTATCTCAAGTATAATGGTAAGAATTATCTCAAGTATAATGGTAAGATTTATCTCAAGTATAATGGTAAGCTTTATCTCAAGTATAATGGTAAGATTTATCTCAAGTATAATTATAAGAATTATCTCAAGTATAATGGTAAGAATTATCTCAAGTATAATGGTAAGATTTATCTCACGTATAATGGTAATATTTATCTCAAGTATAATGGTAAGATTTATCTTCTTGTGTGTCTGCTGTTTAGCATAGATTTCTAGTTTTCCTGAGTGCAATAAAAAAGTTGTGTGGTTTATTTGATACAATTTACAATCGCATTTGTTTTGCATTGGTACATTCTACATATCGCGCCCAAAGCAATGGTATATTTTATAGATTTATGAATTGCAGGTTTTATGAACATATTTTTATTGAATATATTTTCGTACTGCAATAGCAAATGGAAATAAGGGAACATCGTAATCTCAGAAATTCTCCAAATTCTATTTTTTTTCTTACATTTGTCTGTTCTTATATCGAGTAAAATTGATTTCTGTTTTCGCGATACGTGCATACTGGCTATTATACATTATTTACTTTATTTGCTTTATAAAGTAACAACATTGAACGGTATTATAAAACACAACTTGAACTACCCCTGAACCGTTGAGTCACAACAATTGCCACTACATACTCTACTTAAGTGGCATTCGAAAACATATAAACCAATACATATCCTTTCTCTGGTGATACCAGATCAGGCTGCCCTGTGGCTCCCTGAGACGAAATTCACCTACATTGACGTTTTTTTTTTGTTTTTTTTGTAAAACTTAATTATGTTCTACAAAACCAAAAACAAAAACAACAGCCCCTCTCCCTTTCTCCCTCCCCTTTTTATTTTTATTTTTCTACCCTACTCCCGGTCCTGGATATGACCTTAAACTACATCCGATGGTGAGATCCGACTTACGGACTTTGGGGAATGTGGAGCCTCCTCTTAATTACCATTGCTCCCAGGTCCACCCTGACCCGGAGTGGTAGTACCTGTTAGGGTCCCAACTATGGGTTAAATAGAAACAGATATTAAAAGGGGAAAGAAACAAAAAAGAGAAGAAAACAAGACCAGATTCGGCATTAAATAACCCAAAAAGGGTTGATATGCCGTAAAACAAAACTACCAAACCAAACCATATCCTTTCTTGCATGAATAAAATAAGTCATTTTACTTCCGATTTTTAAAAAATATATTTTTACTAACAAGGAGTTCTTTAACAAGTCGTTATCAGTGATTGCTCACTCAGAATAACCTATGGTGTTCACCTGGATTCTGAGTGACAAGTATCACCATATTTCTCGAAGTCCCAAACTGTGTCCATAACGTTGGCCAATTTTATTTTCTTTATATATATGTAGAAGCATATATACTTATTATCTGGCAATCAAATTTACGTACGTGTATATATTTTTTTATTTTTTTCAACATAGTTCACCACACACAATGCAGGCCGCCACTGTAGACGTAAGGGGCTACTGAGAAAAAAAAGGTTAAGGTTTTTTTTTGGGGGGGGGATTCAACCTTATTTGGGAGCATCGCAGCGAGGGGTTTCTGTTTACATTAGTTTTAAATGTCTGCATGTCAGTAACGTCAGGAAAGCAAGGAACAGGGAGGGAGTTCCAGAGTCCAGCAGTACGAAGAAAAAAAGCTTTTCGAGTAGATAGTTTTTCGGCATGTGGGGACCTCAACAGTGTATGGATAGGATTTGGCAGATTATCGAGTTGGTCTAGTGAATCTACGTATTGTGTACAAACATACGTACGTAACTCAGATCATGAGTATGAAAATAGAGAGGAACCCATTCTGTTAATGATTCTGTAGAAATGAAAGAATAATAATGTTTGACTCGCCATAGGGTGAAGTGTGAGAGATAAATACATAGAGAACCGAGACAGATGGGTCACTTGTTAGGTTAATTAAAATAACACATATCTTTAAAAACATGACTAAATGTCGGTACTGAAGTGAATTTTTGCATGTATGTCCAGTGATTAAAATATATGAGAAAACGGCTTTACTAAAACATTCATTGGTTAATTAACATTAAGTATAAGAATAAATAAAATGTGTAAATGTTTAATTGAATAATAGGCATTATATTTCATATATACGAGATAAATATTTGATGCATGCCCCTCCTTTTGTGATTTTCAGTATTTACAGCCATATTAATCAACGCATGCCCTGTATATTATTATGGTTATTAAGTAATGTAAAGTTATCGACAGTTGTTTACAGCAGCTAAAATGCTTGTATAATAAAAAGCCGAAAAAAGTTTTTTTGTCTTTTAGTGTTGAAGAGGTAGAAAAGGGGCAGGTAACTCTTCTCATTAGCTCTAGCTTTCAAACAATATTTTTCCATAAAATACAATTTTCTTTTGTTCTATTAATCTAAATTAAAACAATTTACTTAATAATAAATGCACAACAAGGGTTAGGGTTAGGTTTAGGGTTAGGGTTCAGGGTTAGGGTTAGGGTTTAGGGTTTAGGGTTTAGGGTTAGGGTTCAGTGCATGTTTCTGCACCAGAAATTAATCTGTGTGCTTGTAGAAAATCTACTTGTTTTGCACTGTCTGAGGTAAAATAAATAATATTTTCGAACTTGAGTTAAGATCAATTTTCCTAATTTCAGAGAAAATCGCGTTTAAAAAGCGTGGTAAAAGTTACCTGCCCTTATTTACCTCTCTTACACTAAAAGACAAAAACAACTTGTTTTCGGCTTTTTATTATACAAGCATCAAAATGCTTCCTTTTCATTGGCTGCGATACCGAAATGTAGAAAAGCGCGCCACTTCGTCTACGATTACTCTATATTCTTTCGATCCTCACATTGTAATACTGTGTATTTATCAATAAGGGCATAAAGTACCATTTTGTAAAAATGATTTATATAAACTGAAGATCGGACTCCGGTCTTCTGACCTATTAGCAAAGATCTTAATCACCATGCCAACTGATGCAATTCATAGCAGTTTTATTCTGAACACGTTAAATTGTTATCTCCATTTCTTTCCTGGGAGCACGTTACATGATACGAATTTTGAAACCCTTAATTGAACTTCGATTAGAGAATTCTCGCAAAAAAGTGGAGATGGAGGGTGAATGTGGATGGTGTGCTTCTATGCCTGTTTTCTTTGTTCAAACTCTGCACTTTTCATTATTCCGCGATTTATCCATCACTTTCACTTAAACAAAAACCACGATACGATTTTCTCTCTATAGGCTGTCTTACTTTTATTATCCACCATAATTTGAGTGTGTTTATAGATATATGATTCCATAGATTTTTTCGGAATATGGGGCATGAAGAAAAAAAAAAAAAGAAAGAAAATGTAAGTTAGTCTGAAACTCAACTCTTTCTAAAACTTAGACTAACTACTGTCCTGGTGATACCAGATCAGGCTGCCCTGTTGCTCCCTGAGACGAAATTCACCTACATTGACGTTTTTTTTGTTTTGTTTGTAAAACTTAATTATGTTCTACAAAACCAAAAACAAAAACAACAGCCCCCCTCCCTTTCTCCCTCCCCTTTTTTATTTTTATTTTTCCTACCCTACTCCCGGTCCTGGATATGACCTTAAACTACATCCGATGGTGAGATCCGGCTTACGGACTTTGGGGAATGTGGAGCCTCCTCTTAATTACCATTGCTCCCAGGTCCACCCTGACCCGGAGTGGTAGTACCTGTTAGGGTCCCAACTATGGGTTAAATAGAAACAGATATTAAAAGGGGAAAGAAACAAAAAAGAGAAGAAAACAAGACCAGATTCGGCATTAAATAACCCAAAAAGGGTTGATATGCCGTAAAACAAAACTACCAAACCAAAAACCCTGATTAAACATTTGAAGATATAAAGAACTTGAAGCATAAAAACTTTCACTATAATGACCAGATTCGGCATTAAATAACCCAAAAAGGGTTGATATGCCGTAAAACAAAACTACCAAACCAAAAACCATGATTAAACATTTGAAGATATAAAGAACTTGAAGCATAAAAACTTTCACTATAATGACCAGATTCGGCATTAAATAACCCAAAAAGGGTTGATATGCCGTAAAACAAAACTACCATACCAAACCTAACTACTGTTTTCTCGATAGATACACAAGCCACAACGTTCCTCCGGACCCAATAGACTAGTATATACAGGGTGAGCCAAAAGTCGGTGGACAGTAAAAAAACATTTTCCTTCTTGATTTACACAGCTTTGAAGTCTGCTTCTTACGCTTCGACAAAAATGTTTTTTACTGTCCACCTACTTTTGGCTCACTCTGTATTTATATACAGCATGTTAAAAGCCATAAATGGTATTCTATTGTCTCGAATAAATTTAGCCGTCAAGTTTGAAAGAACGACAGTGAGACATGTTTGCATATGTGTCATGCAGCTTTTATGTTTTGGATATTTTTTTCAAACTGTATTATGATTCAAACCACATGAGACCCGTATTTTGACGGTTAGAAAGCCGGCTTTTTTTTTTGCTGAAAGTCGAGGATCGCACTTTTTTGATTGAAGAAGCAGATTAATCTCTAAGTGGGAGTGGAAAATAAGTTCGTGCAAATAAAGTGGAGATAGGGGGGGTTGAGTATGGATGGTGTGCTTCTAAGCTGAATTTAATTTCGGCAGGCCGATATAAAAATGAAAGTGAGGAGTAAATTTAATATTTAAGACAAGAAAACCACAAAAGATACTTTTATCGCTAACTTTATTTTATGTAACATCCGGCCATGTGTTGTGAAGAGTTTTGAGCCTCCTGTCTTAGTGAGTGTAACTAGCGAAGGCACGTCTTCGTTGTTTCGTCACAAAATTAGCTCAGATGTTTTCCCATTTCTTATTTATTCAATTACTTGTTTGAAACACTTATTACTTTTATTTGTGACAACTTAAATCGGCCATCAAATCACTTTCTTTTTTTTTCACTTCTTATAATATATTATTTGCAGTCGATGATCGCATTCTTTATCAAATTCCAAAACTTGACTAATACACTTTCCGTTAAAGTCAGTGTAAGTATTACCCAATCTTTGACAACATACATTTTTGAAGTTTAATGTTGAGATCAATCCCATATCCCAGCTAGAATTTCAGGAGAAAATGTAGATGTTTTATTAGTTATTTAATAATTTGACATCAGAATAATTTCAACTAAGGTTGCTGCTAGAATTCTAGTGAAGCTAGACGTTATGTAAGTACTTAGTTTATAAGTTCGGTAAGACATCTTATAACAATAATAAGATAGACACTCGTTTAAAAATTAACAAAATTGATTAAATTAAGACTTGGCCCTCTAATAAAATCAAATGTGTATTTTATTGTATATATATATAATATAAAACTAAAAGTATACTTTTAGAGAATATAACCTACAGTGAAATAGTTTAAGCTCAATATACGAGATAGAGCAATTATAAAGATACATAAAAAGAGGAAATAAATATGTACGAATGGCGAATCTATTTAAAATTCGATTGTTCAATGACAAGTGTACTCGGTAAAACCATGTTTATTTTTCTTTCCTTAAGCTAAGGCGTTTCAAAGATTAAAATCTTATCATACATAGTTCGCCATTCGTACATATTTATCTCTCTTTCATTTATCTTATATATATATATATATATATATATATATATATATATATATATATAAGAAGAGAGAGAGAGGGGGTGAAAGAGAGACATAGCGAAAAATAGAGAGAGAGTAAGATCTACTTACATTTCGTCACAAAAATGTTATCGAGGAAAAAACGTGAAGGACGAACCCATTTGAACCGTGAGGAAAACAGAGAAGGCTAATTGATAGTCAGAAATCGGAAATAAATCCTTCACACTAAGTAAAATTTTAGCATTATTGCCTCTTTATTTACTTAAGATTATTACAAATTATTAAAATAAACTATATATACGAAAAGAATACTGATGTAATTATATGATTTTAGATTTATATTAGTGCGAACATTGGCGAAGCATAACTTTTCCGTATTTTTTCATGGAGTGTGAAAAACTATATAAATATTATATATGTGAAAGGTCGTAGTTGCAATTTTTTATAGTTATACAAGCCTTATCACCAGGAAAACGATTTATCGAACATATAAGGTGTTTGCTCTCAAAATCAATTATATAGCATATATATGTTTATATCGAGAGACTCTTATATTACTTTCCTTTCTAAGTTTCTTCATATCTCCCGTTATCGCGATTGAAAAAAAATCATGATATAATTTGATCTGTTTTGAGAAGGATACTTTAATTCGAGGAACGAACATAAATAACCCTAGCAAAAATACGTTAAAGTTTTCTCCGAAACTCTCATTGGAAGTTACAGATCTTAATCCGAGATAACCTTGCGGTCTCTGGTGTATTGACGCCAAGAGCAGATAACTCCTGACCGAATGAAAGATAAAAGCTATCGAGAGACTCATTTATGATTTCATGTGCATTTACTACGAATTGACACCGGAATAGATCTCCATTATAAACATAGCCGGACTGGCAATAACTCCCAGTTGACTATATATCTCTACTAATGTTTGCATGCGTAAGTCTTAATGCATGTATTCTATCACTGTAATCACAGGTAATTAAGGTAATACATTTCGATAATACGGCAATTTGTTTCACGTGATTCCGTTATATATATATATATATATATATATATATATATATATATATATATATATATATTTTAGAGGTGAAAGATGAGAATAAAACATTGTAAAGATACAATATTTATTAAAAACATCAAAAGTTCAGAGCAAGGAGCCTCATATCCTTAATCCATGGATTTTGAAAGAAAACATTTCTTCTCATCAGAGGATGGGGAAGCCGACAATGTGATTATAAATATTGTCGGCAACATTAATAATATATATATATATATATATATATATATATATATATATATATATATATTATCCTTATTAGTTACATATGTGCATACATGCTTCGGTTGTACTCTTGACAGAGAGTAAACCTCTTCAGACCAAAGAAGATGAATTTGAAAAACATACTCTTTAAATAAATCTTTTTTTCGGGTATGAGTCTATTAATTTGTCTATATCTGTATATAGATATATGTGTATATATGTGTTTGTTATTTTTTATATATGTATATATATATATATATATATATATATATATATATATATATAGATATATGTTTATGTATGTACTTGTGTATCTATTTACTTGTGCGCACGTGTGTATTTTATATATTTAGAAGATATGTATGCTTGAAAATCAAATATGTGTATATATGTGTATATCTGTGTATGGACATTTGCGTATATACTTGTGTTTGTTATTTTTTAAATTTTTAAATTTTTTATTTCTAATGTGTTTATATATATATATATATATATATATATATAATGTGTGTGTTTGTTTATATAATTACTTGTCTGTCTATTAATTTGTGCACACCTTTGTATTTTATATAAAGATCAGATAATTCTGCTTGAATATGTGTGTAAATAGATTAAAACTTTGAAGTGTTAAATAGAGAAGAAGAGAATCCAGGATAAGTGTGTAATAAAAAGTAGAAAAAGGAAAGAATTAGAAGGCAGGTAATAAAAATGATAAAAAAGATAGAAACCAATTGAAAAAGTTAAGAATTAAAGAATGTGATTCGATACTAAATTATTAAAAAATATATCTCCCCCCCCCCCAATAAATTATTTAAAGGGAAAGTTTTCCAAATTCATCTCACTTCTCTGTTTTCTTTGGTCTGAAGAGGTTGACTCTGATTAGTAACAGAATTCAGTAATTCTCAATTAAATTTAAGACTTCCTACAAAGTATACCGGTACCGGCTTATACGATAATCACAACATAATTAATAAAAAATAGAAAACTATTTCATAAAAAAGAAAGAAATAAATAAAATTAAAATAAAATTATCAAAAACGAACAGTATTTACTGACTATACAATACCCAGTACGTTGATTCGAAATTAGATTATTATTTTTGAACCGCATATTTATGTGTAGGATAGAATATCACAATTTATCGATTTAGTACTTGCTGCAGCACTTCTCATCTCCATCAGCGGAACTTATCGTGTTTTATTTCTACTTTCCAGTAACCATCTTTCCGGATTCCTGAAAGTAACATTTTTCTTTTGTATCTATAATTTGAAAAGGGGAAGCGTCTACTGAAATATCAAATGATGTTCCATTTAATAAACACTTAATACAATACTTGCTGTTTATTATCTAAGATTAAAAATAAAAATAAAAAGATAATTGTAAGATCTCACTTTCGATTGTTTATTTCTGCTCTTTTTAGCTTCACTTAAATTCGGCTCTCTGCATTTATGTCAGCCTCGTTAATACCTCTATTACAATTTCCAGCAATGCTTTAAGCAAACTACCATTCTCTCTCTATCTCTCTCTATATATACTTCTCTCTCTGTCTCGCTCTCTCTCTCTCTCTCTCTCTATATATATATATATATATATATATATATAGATCTACTGTACGCAGCTTCATAAAAACAGACAACACGTGCTAAATTTCTATCATAGTTTTAAAGAGGAAAAAAAACAGACGCTAAGCAAACTACCATTCTCTCTATCTCTCTCTATCTATCATTCTCTCTCTTTCTGTATGTATATATATATATATATATATATATATATATATATATATATATATATATATATATTAATATATTTATATACATATACTGTATGCAGCTTCATGAAAACAGACAACACGTGCTAAATTTCTATCATAGTTTTAAAGAGGTAAAAAAAACAGACGCTAAGCAAACTACCATTCTCTCTATCTCTCTCTATCTATCCTTCTCTCTCTTTCTCTCTCTGTATATATATATATATATATATATATATTCATATATTTATATACATATACTATATGCAGCTTCATGAAAAAAGACAACACGTGCTAAATTTCTATTATAGTTTTAAAGAAGAAAAAAAAGCAAACGCTAGTGGCGATTGAGTTACGTTAGATTCAAATGAATATAATCTTATTATATTTATTGAAAATATTTTGAGTTTCGTTTTACCAGCTTGAAACCTATTAGAATATCTGAACGTCAAGGAAAACATCTGCTCCCTTTTCCTTCTCATATTTATTCTGATTATATTGTTTTTGTTATCTATTATCAACACAACTCGACGTCATCATCATTCTCCATTTGCCTAGCAACTTTAAATTCTGTGTGGATTATGGTTTTAAAAAAATATCCAGAATGCCATCAGTGTCTGTTATAACGGATCATATAACGTAGCGGAATCTTGGAAAAGTCTGTCAGTTATAACACATAACGACATACCTCGTTACTATTATACATAGCATATTTTCTTGGGGCACTTGCTTTTGGAATTCCCTTCCCGCTCACTGTTTCCCCGGCCGTACCTAACCGGCAAAAATGTAAACATAATATGACAACAACAACAACAACAACAACAACATTTTGCTGTCCAACTCCCTACCAAGGTTGACCCATGATAAGAAATGAGAGAAGAATCTGTGGCAGATAGTGGACAAACTTATATTCAATCAGGTATGTCAAGGTGATATCGCGCGTAGATTTATCAGGTCATTTAATTATATATATATATATATATTTATATATTATAATATAAAATGAAGTAATAAAATAAGGTGTCAATCAAATTTTATTAGAATTCAAAGTTCATGCAAAGCATCCTTAAGTCCTTAGCTCATGAGTTTTCAAAGATAATTCTTCTCTTCAGAGGACCATTACCGCAGTTATACTACTACAGGCAATAAAATTACGCTTTGAAAATATATAAAATTATATACACAAATATATAAAAATACATAACATCAAACATATCAATCCAAAAACATACTTTTGTTGAATCCATACAGTCCATCCAGGTCA
>OY744546.1:66024302-66064302 GCA_963556195.1 Sepiola atlantica
TTCATCACTACCCCTATTAAAGTTAGAAAAAGTTCGACTCTAGCGTTGGCGGATCTTTTTTTTAAGGCGAAGTCCAGTATAATCAGATAGTCATATAGTAAATATTTTTAGAGAATCATTATGAAAGGGTATGATTGTCTAAATTGTAACTTTTAGTGCGTCTTTCGAACTGGTAAACATATTTTCACGTACAGCTTCTTGATTTCCGATTATATTTCTTCGATTTGTTCACGGATGTTGCTCCGGATAAAGCATGGATCCACTTGATGTAAGTTGCTTTACAGAACAAATGATTATTTTTGCAAAAATAGAAAGTTGCCTTTTGACCTTAGTATTGAGACAACCAAGGCGATATATAGATGAAAACAAGCTGTTGAAAGTAGCTATTCGACTAAGTAACTGTATTATAACGAAATATCTAAACAGCGAGTGTATGAAGACCACTAGACCAACGAATTAAACGAGCTGAAACAAAAACAGCAGGGTATAAATGAGGCAATTCTGAAAAAGAATAACATAATAATAGACTGACACACAATTAACGTAGTTACATATTTTCTTATATATATATATATATATATATATATATATATATATATATATATTTAAGATGTACTCCCTGTCCCATGCTGGGTCTTCAATAATGAGAAACCCTTGGAAACTTTTTGAAATAGAAGTAACTCAAAACAAGGCATTGAGCCACGTGTTCTTTCTTTCGTCTCTTAATCTCATGTCGTATATATATATATATATATATATATATATATATATATATATATATATATTGTAATATAAAATGAAGTAATACAATAAGGTGTCAATCAAATTTTGTTAGAATTCAAAGTTCAAGAAAAGTATCCTTAAGTCCTTATCCAGTATATTGAGCTTCAGTTTTTATCCGGATATTTCACTAATTATAAGTTATTAGTTGACGCTTATATCTTTTGTTGGATTGCTTCATATATATATATATATATATATATATATATATATATATATATATATATACATTTTTCTGTATGTTGTTCATGGCCAGATTTCGATTATTTGTAGATAAGTGTTCAGTTGACCGCGGCAAACCCAGATAATTCTATCAACCTTTGTTGAGTGAGCTGGTCGATGGCTGATCGCAGAATAGCATATAGGCTCTCAATACTTTGCCAGGGCCGATATGTGAAAGTCTGTAAACATCCCCAAATAGTTTGGCATGCCATTCTTTAATCTAATTCAGTGGCATGAATAGAATTTAATTCTCTTTCTTTACATGGTAATTTCTCGGAGCTGTTTAGTTTGCTTTGTGGAGTCTAGAGTGATGCCGTAACTGAGTTCGAATCTTGCAAACAATCTGCGGCGTATAAAGGTAAAAATAAGTTAATATCTATCTATATATATATATATATATATATATATATATATATATATATATATATATATATATATATAAACATTATTATTCACGCTTGAATATCTTCAGAAGAATTCAAGGACAGTCGCAGCAAAGTTTTGTCTGGCGAGGTCATAACGAATGATTTGTTATCGGAAAATCAAAAAGTGTGAAGAGGCTGGGCATCTAAAAAGCGACAGCGATTGAGTGAAAGTAGACTTATAAAATACGGTCTTACAACTGAATAGGTAACAAAAGTGAGGTTGTCTCACATTTCACAGAAAATGCCTTCATGCGGTATGAAGGCCAGAGTAAAAAAAAGTTCAATTCAAAAAATCACCTCAGTTAGTTCTATTAAAAACATTTATTTCTATAGCCAGAAATAACTTTTATTTTTAGGCTTTCAGAGCGCAGAGCTTCCATGCGAAACAATCAATCATCATTTATTTATTCAGTCCAATTTCGCGAGTCTTAAACACCTCAACAAATAGATGATCGATTGATCACCGCTATAAAACAGCTATGAGAGCAATATTATAAATTAAACGAAACGGTAGTTTCATGCTTCTTATTTAGTCTTTTATGTACAATAGGTACAACCTCCCATTTGAAAACATTAATATCAGGTTGGAAAGAAAGTAATGTCGTATTTATTACTTCATCACTTCGCGACCTCCTAAGTTGTACACAGTTTTAGATTTTTGGGTGACTTTGTGTCTTTATATCTTGCTTTGCCTTTCATATATAGTAATTAGTTGGAAAATATCAAGTTTAACGGTCTCAGCCAACAAAAAGTGATTATTCGTGAGGAGAATCTGAGACATTGCATGCTCAATGAATAAAAAAAACTGAGTTGCAGAAACTTCAATAAATTAATGAGCTTATAAGTTAATGAGCTTATTCTCTGCTTGTTAGTCTAGGCAGAGAATAAGCTAAACAATTCAATACAACTCATACCGCAATTATGTCATGTCTTCACGAGTTAGGAAAAGTTTCAAAACTTGGGTTCTAGGTTCCCAACGATTTAACCGACGCTCAACGAAATCAAAGATTGACTGTTTGCACATCTTTTCCTTCTAGGAATCATCGAGAACCATTTTTGCAAATAATTGTGATGGAGATAAAAAAATGGGTTCTTTAAAAGAATATCCAACGCAAAAGACAATGGTTAGACCGAAACCAGAGTCTACAGCCTGTTCCAAAACAAGGACTACACACAAAGAAGGTTATGCTCTCTTAATGGTGAGACATGGAAGACTGATTTATTATGATTTACTAGAGCCTAATCAAACAATCACAACAGTAAAATATTGTTCGCAGCTGGATTGCTCTATAAAAAAACGACCAGCATTACTCAATAAAAAGGGTGTAGTGCTTCAGCATGATAAAGCGAAAGCTCACACAACAAAACTCACTCAGCAAAATGGCATGAGTTTCAATTTGGAAGTTTAGCCTCATCCACCTTATTCACCTGACATCGCTCCATCCGACTACCGTCTTTTCCGGTCGTTGCAGCATCGCTAAAACAATATTTCTTTGTTAAAATAACGACCAACTCAAATATGACCAAAATTTGTTTTTCTCTAAAAAATCAGAGAATTATTTTGAATAAAGGCATCAATAAGCTAGGTGATCGTTGGACAGAAGTCATCGAAAATGAAGGAAATTATTGTAAAAAGTATAGCTGCTCTAATGTGAATGTTTCAGATAAAATAAATGAGTTTGACAAAAACGACATTACTTTCTTTCCAACCTAATATTTAAGATTTGCATGAAATTTGATGCATAGTAATTTGACAAAAATGAATCCAGATTCTATGAATTACAATTTTTTTTAAGATCACTAAATTTCAAACATTACATTCTAGACGTTTTCTAGAATACAAAATAATTAATGGATTTTCATAAAAATATGAATATGACTTCTCGACATGTTGTTCAGTAACATTGTAAGTTATGTTCTATCATCTTAAGTAGACATAAAAATGGTAAAAACCGTTTTATTTTGCGAATTGATTTGTCCCGTTCTTGGACTGATAGTTTTTAGTATATATATATATATATATATATATATATATATATATATATATATATATATATAAATAAATAAAATAAAATATTTGTTGTTGTTTATTATCTATGTACGCATACGTTTCGCCCCTTTTCAATCAGGACTCATCAGCATAGAGATATGACTATTCACTACTGGTCGTACGATTCGAAACCCTGGATTACAAGTATTTTTCAACTTACATCCAACGTCGTTAACCGCGCGCCCAATATTTTAATAGCCGATAAACAATGATAATTTAACACATATAAAAGCGGCTTGATGTCGAGGCATTCTACTTCTATTAAAGAAGGAATGATGCATATAAAGCAAGTGACGTCATGCTGTGTTTGTACTACCATTTAGAGTGCTCTACTTATTTTACGAGGAGCGAAAAATCTAAAATATTTGTTGTTGTTTATTATCTATGTACGTATACGTTTCGTCACTTTTCAATCAGGACTCATCAGCATAGAGATATGACTATTCACTACTGGTCGTACGATTCGAAACCCTAGATTACAAGTATTTTTCAACTTACATCCAACGTCGTTAACCGCGCGCCCAATATTTTAATAGCCGATAAACAATGATAATTTAACACATATAAAAGCGGCTTGATGTCGAGGCATTCTACTTCTATTAAAGAAGGAATGATGCATATAAAGCAAGTGACGTCATGCTGTGTTTGTACTACCATTTAGAGAGCTCTACTTATTTTACGAGGAGCGACAAATATAAAATATTTGTTGTTGTTTATTATCTATGTACGTATACGTTTCGTCCCTTTTCAATCAGGACTCATCAGCATAGAGATATGACTATTCACTACTGGTCGTACGATTCGAAACCCTGGATTACAAGTATTTTTCAACTTACATCCAACGTCGTTAACCGCGCGCCCAATATATATATATATGTACAAGGTGATTCATAAGTAACTTAGCTATTTATTTTTGAAATTCTAAAGTTAAAAAATACGGTAATACAAAACAGAAAGTTTATTAAACGAATTAATTAATGTGAGTTTAAAATTACAGCAGATTTTCAAAATTCCCACCTTCGTTCTGCATGCATAGCTCCATTCTTTTTTGCAAGGAATTTACGACTCTTTGTAGCATATTTGATTGATTATGAAATAAATATATATAGAAACAAATATATAAACGAACAAATTAAAAATAACAAATAGCAGTAATTAGAGAGTAAGATAACAATTATCAAAAGTTCATAGTATGTTTGTGCTTCATATGCTAATCATTTTAAATAGCTAAGTGAAGTGACTTATGAATCACCCTATATATGTATATGGTAAATGAAACAGAAAAAACCAAGAGGTATTTTAATATATTCATCAACGTTTCGTCTTTATTGTAAAACTTCCTTATGATATCAACCCGATATTTCGATGTACTTCCATGAGATTTTTCTTACAATTATCATCGTAAGAATGTCTTACAATGAAGACAAAACGTTGATGAATATATAAAAACATATCTCTTCGTTTTTTCTTTTTATATATATATATATATATATATATATATATATATATATTATCTACTTACCTTTCTGGTACCTAAGGCACTTAAGCTTTATTATTTATTATTTATTTTTATTTTTTATTTATTTATTTATTTTTTAATGCAACTTTAATTCCTATATAATTTTATTGCTAGCTACCATATTGCAGAATGGTTCTTGGGTGTAGTGTTTAGATAGTATTATTTTTTTTTTTTTTTTAAATTATTATTATTATTGTTATAATTAATGTTATTTGATATGCAAATTACCATATCATGCGGTAGTCTTAACGGTAATATATTATTATTATTATTATTATTATTATTATTATTATTATTATTATTATTTATGTATATATTAGTGAAATTTTAAGCTGAATTATTTCGACACTTGATTATTGGCGAAATGGTAATTTAATCAGTACCATTGGAGAGCCATGAATATTATAACTGTCCTGTTTTTAAATCTCCGAAACAGTTACATGGTAAACAGCTGATGATCCCCGTGTTAATATTAGACGTTTAAGGTCTCCTGTTTTTGTTTCACTGTTAGATACTTAACCCCACCTTTTTTTTATTTTATTTTATTTACTTTTTTTATGAATTTTCCAACGAATGTTAAGTCTGCAATATCTTGGATTTAGTTAGTTTCTCTGGGAATTTAAACTGCATTTTACTTTTTTTTTGTTAAAATGACTTAAAGTTGCTTTAGACTATATATATATATATATATATATATATATATATATATATATATATATAAACTTCGCGAACTTTCTCTTCATAGTACCAAGGGTACTTTAGTGCTTTTATTTCCATGCAAACGTATTCTTATATAAATGTATGTATTTTTGAGATTTCAAAGTATGGGCGGTAGAACTTGGCTAGTTTTGCTTGGGGAGTTAAGGCATTTTGACTGTATTGTCTTTAAATCCCCGAAACAGTCACTCTGGTACTCAAGTAACACGCCCTCACTACTCTAACTAATCTATACTACGTAAATACTAAAAGTATTTTGTATACTTTAATATTTTAAAAATGTTTTCCTCGTTGTTAACCACTTTTGTAATCACGTTAGTTTTATGTTGTTTCTATGACCACATTGTTTCTTTTCTGTCCTACATGACAGATAGTATGATATATATGAATAAATATATATATATATATACATATATATACAGGGTGGGCCAAAATAAGGGTCCTATCTTTAAATTTGAATAACTTGAATTTGAATAACTTCCACAAAATAAAAGTTAAACTCACCAAACTTTATGTGTGTGTAGACTGACCCTTCCGAGATTTTTTGAAATAAACAAAACAAATTTTAGCCGAAAAACACTTCTTAAAACTTACAAAAACTAAAGTATTGTTTTTTACACTGTTTTGAGTTTTTTAAGCAAAAATAATGTTTTCTAAATGAGGATACGTTCCTTATGGCTAATACGGCTCATGCTTGCTTCGGAAGGGGTCCTTTACTTATTCTAAAAAAAAAAAAAAAAAATCAATAAATAAAAAAGTTATGAATTTTTAAAAATAGGACCCTTATTTTTGCCCACCCTGTATATACATATATATACATATATATATACATATATATGTACACATATATATATGTATATACATATATATATACATATGTATATACATATATATACATATGTATATACATATATATATACATATGTATATACATATATATACATATGTATATACATATATATATACATATATATACATATACATATATATATATATACATATATATATGTACATATATACATATATATACATATGTATATGTACATATATACATATATATACATATGTATATACATATATATATATATATATATATATATATATATATATATATATATACATATACATATACGTGTAGTTAACCGTCCTCATATGTGATCGATCCTAGTAACCCATATCCGTGATTGGCTTCTAGACTTCATAACTTGTGACACATTAAAAAAAATACACACTCAAAAGCAAATAAAACTTTTATTTTCCGTCCACTCTATTTTATAGTTACAATGAAGAAAATAAAATTGTTATACACGTAGAACTTCCAGGCTCCATTTTTCTACTTTGGAATTAGTTTAATGTAAAAAGTTATGTCCTTAGTTAAGAAAGCAGAAAAATCAATAATATCCAATTCTGTGTCTCTACTTTTAGAAATCGATATATGTTAGGTACCTCTATGGACTATCTTCATCGTCGGCAAATGCTGTTTTTTTTCTTCTCCTGGATGAAACCACTTTCACTTAAAAAATAATGCCACAAATAGAATAAAAAAAACAACAAAAAAAGATATCCGTTTTTATTGTATACTAGCTGTCCATGATCGCCGCTACCCCGGCCGCTTTATATTACTTTTATTTTCGTTTCGCTTTTTATAGCTATGCCGTTTTTTTTAAATAAAATTACTTTTAATAAGAGTCAGATTCAATGTTACAATATTGTTGAATGATTAATTGAAGTAAATCATTCTGGGGCGATACCCATTACTTTTTTTCTTCATCTATAAAATTATTGTATCGAAAACCTCTCAAAACATTCAACCGTTGAATATTTTAGAGTTTCCTGAGAGATTTATAACCAGCACTGTCTTTCTATTCGGCGTTTTAAATTCTTCTATATTCGTTTTAACAATTTTCAATTGTTGAAAATGAATTCTTTATTTTTTCAACTTTTTCAACTGTAAAGAAAATATTAAAATTACAGATATCCAAATGCATTATCGTGAATTTAATTTCCTGGAGACATAATTGTTAAATGGGATTTAAAACTTATGTTTCTGAATTTTTTCTATGTGCATTGATAATTTGAATTATTTTGATTATTCGAACTACTTTTCTTATCTTGCATGCTGCTCTTACAGCGTTTCGGCTGATGTAACCTCCGATCGTCCTCAGGTGTATCTTGTCGAGATCGGAAATCTTTATGTCGTACGGAATTTCGAACGAAACCTCTATGTGATCCACAGGGGTAGATTGCTCTCGTTCCGTCAGCCATGACCGGATAGAAGTCTAAAGTAATTCCATGAAAAATGCCAGTATACTGAAATCATATGTACTTAATAGAGTTAAGATGAAAATTCATATACACTAAATGTAAAAAAGCATGGAAATTCCCAAATGTTTACACTTTTATTGTCATTAAGGGTATGCGAGCACAACAGGGCTATGTATTTTACTGGTAGGAATTTTTCTTAAGCGCACCTCACACACTTCATCCACTCATGCATAGAGATTTATACTGTAGTGATGTGATAATGAAATGGTTTGGTTGATATGTAATCATACCCTTAATGACAATAAAAGTGTAACAATTTGGGAACTTCCTTGCTTTTGTACATTTAGTGTATATGAATTTTCATCTTAACCCTATTTAGGACATATGATTTCAGTTACTGGCATTTATCATGGAATGTCACTACTTTTGTAAAGGCTATGGTAATTTTTAAGTTTTTGGGGAATTTTCTGGAAAACTAAGGTATATGGTAAACTGAAATTAAAATGCCATCAACTAGACCCTAGAACCTCTATCTCTGCCAAAAAATAGTTGATGAGATACAGGGTAGCACACACGTACGTACGTACACACGGATAACACAAAATCACTCCTGACCTTTCTGGATCTCTGGGTTGCCTTGACTAATGATGCTGAAATTCGACACACTTATAGAACCTATCAATTGAACATTTTGTGCAAAGTTTTAGATAATTTGGTTTATTGGTTTTTGAGTTATGATTGATCAAAGAAATGAGATTTCTAACATAGGTCGCTTTTGAAGTCTATTAAGGGATAGAGCGCTATCGCGCCTCCCTTGATTCTTAATTGCATTCTTTGTGGCGTAACAAACATAACGTTTAAAATAATTATCGATTCTAAGTAAGTGTCGTCTGTGGTTTGAAGGTTCAATCATCAGTGCGGGCGATACTAAGAATACAATTACGAATTACTTAAGACTTATATCCAGTCATGGCTGATGGAACGGAAGCAAGCTAACCCGTGGATTTAATAAAGAGTGTCTTTCAATAGTTCAACATACGGATTCCTTAATGAGACAAGGTGTACTTGAAGACGGTCGGAGGATACATCGGCCGAAACGTTGTGAGAATATTATCCAAAATGAGAAGAGTAGTCCGAATAATCCAAATTATAGATGTCACACATTAATTTATTATTTTTCTACTCTTGAGAAAATATTAAAGGGCTAGCTTGCTAACGATGAAATCGAAATGCATTGTTGTGAATTTAATTTCTTTAACAAATTATTGTAAAATAATCCATTGTTAAAGTTCGTTTTAATGTTTTATATTATTGCATTATCGATTACACACATCGATTAATAGTATTTATGTACTTACTTCATGAAGTCTTGGAGTATTTATATTTAAATGTTCCGACAGAAATCGAAATGCATTATCATGAATTTAATTTACTAAACAAAAAATTCAATGGCCACATTTTTATAGCTTAACATTATCAAATTTAATATGTATTTTAGAAACGTCGACACTATAAAAAAAATACGATATATTTAACAATTGATCACTCTTAATATGAATGATATGTTGCATATTATTCATATTAAGAGTTTAGATTGATTTGTTTAAGTATGTATGTATATTCGTATATTTATATTTGCACAGCGGATATTCGCGTTTTAGTTCCTGTAGACAATAAAATTGCCCTCATTATTACAAAAAAACATGAAATTTAAAAATTATAATGTATACCTTGTTAGATGCTTGTTCGTGTACGCGCCCCTTTGCGATTGTTTCGAGACTGATTGCTTGCCGGCTGAAATCAGAGCTCCATTATTTGTACTTTCAAAATGTTGACTTAAGACTGGTAGAAGACAAACGATGTTTATTGCACTTGATCTTCGTTCATGAATACCTAATCAGTAAGGATGGGGATAGACATTGGTAGATCGATAAATTAGAGTCCAATTATATGTTGTTTGTCCATCTCAATTTATTATGTTCACGCGTTACGTGCTTCGTATAAACCAACGTTTATATCGCTCATCATCTCCTTGGGTTGTTTTCAGTCATATCCGTTGCGATTAATTCCCAGATTCTTAAAAATCTAACCCCTAATTCAGCACGTTAACCGCGACTGAATTTTTATTTCCTGTTATTCTCAAATAACCGATTTACATACTAGTGTGTCTAGTCGCTTAATATCTAGCGCAACTTTAGTAGCTTATTAATTACAATTGGGGAAATAGGAAGTAAAATCAACTAGACCTTTGTTTGCGAGAAGCCCAACGATTGACTAAGAGAACAACAAAGTAGCTGATTGGTTAAGTAGCTAGTCAAACACCACGTGTATATATATATATATATATATATATATCTAAGCAAGCGTTGTTGAACATCACGGAACTTTCGCGTTTGTATATTTTCCTCGTGAGGTTCTCAAACCGTCGAGCCATCTTTCTGGTTTCAGGTGGCAATCCGTATAGTACTTCGCCGATAGTTTTTAATTCGGCCATTTTCTCGAGCGCTTTCGACTTTCGTAGTCGTCTTCAGGATTAGGGGGTTTTTTTTGTTTTTTTTTTAAATTTAAATAAGAAGACTGGAGTTAGTGTTTTATAGTTATCGCTACGGCCGAATGAAAGAGAGAAGAGGGTGTCTGGTTGAGTTCATTTTATTATATCGTTTGTGTGTTTGGTTTTATTGTTTACTTATTTATTTTGTTAGTTCTTATTTTTGCTATTATTTATTTATGTATTATTATTTATTCCTTTTACTATTATTACTATTATTCATTTATTTATTTATCAATTTATTTATCAATTTATTTATTTATTTATTTATCAATTTATTTATTTATTTATGTATTTATTTATTTATTTTGTTTTTACTTAATTTCCATTTAGTTATGGAATACTTTTAATATGTTGGTACCTGTGTTGAACGCTATTTTGTTAATGTTAGGCTGTTTAGTTTTAATGAATATAGCTTCTAGTATTTTAAGTCTGTTTGTGCAGTTATTTTTGTGTATTATTTTCGTGTTAGATATTAATAGTTTCCGTATATCGGCCGACTGTAGTCTTTTGTTATGTGTAATAATGTGACGTTGGATGGCGCTGGTATCGGATAAATGGTAAGTTAAGCGTCGAGAGAGAGTTGTTGTAGTGTGGCCAATATAGGTGTTATGTATTTGTTCTGTTTGGGTTGTAGGGAGACATTCCTTAAAAGGGCATGAGAACATGTATATAACGTTAATTTGGCTGAGAGTTGTATTGACAGTGTTATTTTTAATAATTAGGTTATTTGTTTTAAATTTTGTATAGTAAATTATTAGTTTGATCTTTTTTTGTTGGTCGTTAGATTTAGTGTATCGTTTTATTATGTGAAGTATTGCTTTTTCATCAAGTTTGTAGTTAGGGTGCGTCTGGTTTTTGTAATAGAGGTTGATCATGTCTTTTTTGTTATGGGTTTTATTTTTGCTTTTGTCGTGTATGAAGTTTATATATGATTTTATTTGTTCGTCGACTATTTTATTGGGGAAGTTGTTGTTAATTAATGTTTGTTTAATATTGGTTAATTCTTTATAAAATATTTGTTAGGATGAGGATATAGTGTGTGCGCGATGAACAAGATTTTTAATAAGAGCTATTTTATATTTTTGTGGGCATTCACTATGATAGTTGAGGAGGCTCGGATTGTTATTTGTGGTTTTTTATAAGTTGATGTCGTGTATTCTGTAGGATTGCTGGAGTCGATTAATACGTCGAGAAAGGGGATTTTATTGTTAATGTTGAATTCGGTTGTGAATGTAAGTACCGAGTGGGTTTCAAAATCTTATCTAAACTCACAACATGAATACAATAAGTATACACAATCTATGATCATAAATCTGATAAATTGTGCGTGAAATTTATTTATTAAATATCACCGTCTCTAACAAAGCCGATCTGAAGGTTCACATTAGACCCATAGCGAATGCTTGACAGAAGAGGCTTTACAATCAAAATAAGATTTAAAGACAATAAATATATGCTTATCACCGCTTCTTAAAGCGTTATTTGTATATTGAGAGAAATAGAAAAAAAAATTGGTTGTTAATTTGAATATTATAAAAAAAAGAACGAACGTACTAATGTTTGGCGGAGGATTTTGCTAGAGATTGGATTAATAGTTTAAGTTTTCACATATTAAAACCGCAAGACACACAGAATGTTTAAAGGTACACCCATGGTGACTTGCGTTCAGAGAAACCCATTCCCTTCCTCTCATTTAACGCGTTATTAAAATCTTTTTGATATGCGTTATTTGTTTATTTAGTAATTTATTTAGTTTTTCTTCTTGCAACATTTCGCAAAACTATAAACGCTGGCCGCAGTGGAAGCCCCTTTTTAACAGCGTTTCAAGAGTGCAAATATCTGCATGAAACTGCACTCAGGCAGTGGTGACATTTCTTTTAAGAATCTTTCCTGTGTGTAAGTACGCGCATCTCTCGAGCGCGATACAGTTTCCTGTCGCGGGACACCGCCAACATTAAGGCATATTTCAGCAGCTAAATTGCATTAAAAGAAATATGAGATACGTTGAACTATGTGACCTCATCCCGCATTTCTTTCTACAATCTGGTGGTAATTATATTGACTCTCTATTGAAAACTGCGGGCATTTTCATGTTCCTTTCTAGTTGAGAGGTGTTCAGATTTTCTTTCGCTAAATTACTCGCGATGATATTTATTACTACTACTACTACTACTACTACTACTACTACTACTAATAATAATAATAATAATCTAAGATTCTGTGGAAGACTGCAAAAAAGAGCTGGAGAAATACATAACTCAACACCTGAAAATCCTTATCACTGCAGCAAGAGACACCGTTCCAACGAACAACTCGGGAAGCACCGAAAACAGAAACAAAAACGACAAAAAAAGAAAAGTGGGAAGAAAAACGACTACAGGGACGATTCAGAAGACTGACAACAGAATACACCAACGAAAATAGCTGAGCATGGCTAGGAAAAGGACACTTGAAAAGAGAAACGGAATCTTTACTGATAGCTGCACAGAACAGTGCGATTAGGACACACTACATTAAAGCTAAACTAGATAAAATTCAGGAAAAACAGTAAATGCAGACTTTGTGGACAACGAGACAAAACATTAAAATCATATAATAAATAAATGCAGCAGACTAGCCCAAAAAGAATACAAGAACAGACATGACTGTGTGGGGAAAGCAGTAAACCGGGAACTGTATAAACAAATGAATTTCGAATACACAGACAAATGGTACAAACATAAACCAGAAACAGTACTGGAAAACGAAAAACACCAACTTATCTGGGATATGGATATACAAAAAAAACTCATACAAGCAAAGAGACCGAATGTTATAATAATCAACAAGAACGAGAAATTCTTGCAAAATCGTAGACTTTGCCGTTCCAGCAAACCACAGAATGAAAATCAAAGATACGTAAAAACAAAGCAAATACACGGAACTAGCCAGACAACTGAAAGGAATATAGAGCATGAGGAAAGTCAGTATAATGCCAATAATCGTAGGAGCACTAGAAACAATCCCCAAAAAACTGGAAAAAGACTGGGAGAAATCGGGACCAAAGGGATCATTAGAACTATACAAAAGACGGCAATAATTAAAACAGCTACAATCTTAAGAAAAATCATTGAATGCGGAAACCAACTCGCATAAGCTACGAAGGGTCACACGGAATCTACTAGGAAGAAAACAAAACCACAGAAAGAACACATCACAAACAAAGAAACAGAAAATGCAAGAAACATCACTTTATAAGCTCCCCCCCCCCAATAAATTACACCGGCCTCAACTGGCACGACACAAAAATGAACCTATGAACAGAAATAGCAAGAAACACCATCAGCTCCCGCCCCCCCCCAAAAAAAATAAAATAAAAAATTAATAAAAGAAGTTTTTTTAAAAATGGTACCAGCTTAGGCTGACACCACACAAAATATTTGCATAGGATCAAGGAGGATGAGAAGACCGAGAAGTGACAGCACAAACCAGACCTCTACTAGAAGTGCAGAGACTGCTGGGACCATGGCGAGGCTTATTGCGACCCAAATCCCAGAGAAGACCAATGGTTCTTACCAGCAAGAAATCAATGGTAAACGGCTCTTGTGATACTGCAAGTTTATTTTCGGTAGCTATCGAAAAGAGGTTGAGAATTCTCGAAATCTGAGGAGACTTGTTGTCACTCAAGTACCAGGGAATATCACCGGTTGTCGGTGAGCAATCACTGATGCAATGTGTAAGAACTCCTAGTGAGTACATAATAATAATAATAATAATAATAATAATATAAACACTATTTCTTTTTAAATGACCGAAGTTAAGTGACGTTTAACCTGGTCAGTACTAAAAGTGTGGCCATTTTGGAATATGTCATTTTGCCTAGCAGTAACCGTTTGTGGATTTGATATCCCCGCTCAGACTAACCATACAAATATCATACTAGGTATTACTGAATAAACACTACTACTACTACTACTAATAATAATAATAATAATTATATAAATTAATATCTGGATCTAAAATGCAAATTAGTTAGACTATGCAATTGTTAAGAAGTCAAGGTGATACGCGATGTAAGTGTAACGCTTTGAACTATATCGAAAAGCCACCATAAATGGAGTATACGGATTGACGAGGCATTTTCTTTACCTATTCTGCAAAAGTCTTGCCTTTTAGGAACAGCGAAAGTGTTAAGGTACAGCTTGAATGTCTAAAGTCAAAGAAATACACTTGATGTTCAAATAAAAAAAAACACATCCAAAAGTGTAGACTGCTATTTAATAATAATAATGATGATGATGATGATGATGATGATGTTGTTGTTGTTGTTGTTTAGAAGGAGGAGGAGCAGGAGGAGGAGCAGGAGGAGGAGGAGGAGAATACTGGAAGTCTGGAGCGACTTGTTGTCACTCAGACTCCAGGAAATACCATTGGTTATTGTCGGTGAGCAATCACTGATGATGATCTGTGTGAGAACTCCTAGTGAGTACAAATAATAATAATAATAATAATAATAATAATAATAATAATAATAATAATAATAATAATAATAAATAATGATGATGATGATGAACAGATTGAAGAGACAATGTCTTCTTTCAATTCTGCAAAATTGCCTTTTAGGAACACCGAAAGTATTTTGGTACAGCTTAAATGTCTAAAGTCAAGGAAATAGACTTGATGTTCAAACAGAAAAAAAAATAAACACATCCAAAAGTTGAGACTACTATTTAATAATAATGATAATGATAATAATAATAACAATAACACTAACAATAATAATAATAAACAGATTGAGGAGACAATTTTTTTTTTCAATACTGCACAAGGCTTGCCTATTAGAAACGGCGAAAGTGTATAAGTACAGTCTGGATGTCTATAGTCAAGGGAATTGAAAAAATCCAACTAAACACATCCAAAAATTTAGACTACTACTAAATAATAATAATTAAATAGTCTTAACTGAATAGTTATTGAAATTCAAAAGTCAATCGCGCAACTAAACAAAATGTTCAAAATCATATTTAAAAATAAAATACAAGACATAACTATTTCTTTTTTTTATATTGTTGAACAAAGTTTGATTTAGTTTAGAACTGAAATTGAACGTTTTTTTTAAATAAAAAGTATTTCCTAAGTTATATATTCGTCCCAAATTCCTTACGTAAAAAAAACATTGCGTTAACATTATTACGGGAATCTTTTACGAGACTCAGCAGAGTAAAAACGCAAAAAAAAACAAATTACAACAAATAAAAGTAACTGTAAGCTGTAAAAGTTAGTGTCAAACTTGCATGTGATATTTGTTTGTATTTTAAACCCGTTTGAAGTGCTATTTATTAGAAATCAATAGTTTTGACACCGTAATTTCGAAAAAAAACATGGCCGATTTGCGGGGGATTACTAACAAATGCACCTGGAGCTGCCATATTGATTTTTGTGAAAACGTTGGAAAAAAAACAAGACATTTTTTTTTTTACATCTAATGAAAACCCATTTATAATACGTAAAAATAAAAACAAATTACATAGGTAAGTAGAAAAATATCTATTCTCGTCGTAGGTCAACTTCACTTGTTGCAAATTTATGTTTTTAAACCCTTTCTCGTTCTTTTTTTGGACCCCGTAACATATACCCCATTATTACTTATAATCTATAATTTCAGTATTAAACCATAACGTAATTATGTAATTTCACTTCCAAATAAATATTTCGATAGATAAATGTCAGACATTTTTAAGATTAACTACATCAGATTATTCCCAGATCACTATTTTTGGCTAATCGGCGAGCTAATGTGTTTAATGTGTGTGAAAGGTGATAACATACGTACGAACATGAAGTGGTTGAGCGTATTACTATACCGATGAGAAAGGTGTTGTTGCTTCTGATCTTAGTTGTAGTAGCATATAATTTGATCAGACAGCATTACCGTTGTTGTATCCGGAGAAACTATTACTATATTTACAAAAGGTGAACATCCCGGGTTAATAAAACATTGCACATTTTTTTGTTGTTCCAAAAGTGTAAAGCTACCGGCGAGCGAAGCAGGTAAGGAGAGGGGGGGGCGAGAGTAACGTGATTCTATCGTGAGATTTAGACAAATATATTTTGACATCGACTACGAGCTCTTTGGTTGTCTTTAATAGAAAAGTTTGTTCAAAAGATGCGCAGCCATCTTTATCCCAATGAAACCGTCTGTCGAGAATTGCTTTTGACAGCTTTCAAAATTTTGAAACATTAGAAAAGAATTGCATCAAAGGACATCAAATCAGGACAGGAATTTCCCAGAAGCATGTTCACGCCATAAAGGTCGATATTATCTGATGCGTTTTTGTCGCATTTCTGTGCTGTGATTTGTCCCTCGTCCGTCATGTTTCCGTTTGTAATAGCATCTTCGTCGCTTTATGCGTTTAATTGAATGAGCGTATATTGTTTCAATTACGTCCATGTATCTCTATAGGTTGGTCTTGCTGTCGGTCGATCTGTCACGATTTTTTAATAGCATTTTTCTGTCCTGTAATAATTAACCAAAAATGAAATTGCTATCTAGCTGTACCAAAAAAAACATGTTTAAAAAAAGTGTTGACTTTAATTCAACTTCTAACCGATTTTCGTGCAACCCACTTTTTCTCTGCCTTTCGATATGCAATCCAAATCGCTACTCGCTTTTGGTTAAGAAAGTGTAGTATCTGTTCTGATGGATACTACACCTCATAGACTGGTATTGTCTTGGCCTTCGGGGCTTGATTTACGGCGGTCTATGGGTCTGTCCTGTGCAGTTCTAGGAGGTCCACCCTCCCAAGCTTCGCCTTCCCTCTTTGGGGAGGAGGAAGTTTATTGCTTACTGCCTGAGGCGCCTCTACCGGGGAATGCCGACGGGGCTGCCCAGGTAATTTTAAACCCAACTTTCCCGACCCGACCTAGGGTCACATCTTACTTGTGGGAGTAAGATAAAAACTGGCCTTGTGCCTAACTCCTGGAAAGGAGGAAATCAATCCTCGCTGCTTCCCAGCTATTCTCTTCATATATATCAGCTGATGTTTACATATGCAATCATAGACCACAATAAAAAGTCTGCACTTATGAAGAGAAGCCCTTCTTTAACCTGCAGAGACGACATGCGAAGCACTTCATTCTTTTTCCTGACGGTGAGTGTTCCTCTTTATTGTCACAGATATTTTAGAAGTCTTATTTAAGCTGCGCCCAAGCATGTCTATAAGATATTCTATATCAATCGCTTTGTTCGTCATACCTCCATCTAAGCGAGATCAACTAAATAGACGTAAGTTATTTTTTAATTCGAAATCTGTTGATAAGATGATCTGGCTTTTAGTAAATATATTACGGCTCGTTTTTTTTAGTCAGGGTCAGTTTTAATCGCACATATATTTTGATTTCAATCTTCGTTGATGTTCATGCTAAAACGTTGGGACGCTAATTTAATTTATTTTATTAAGTAGACAAACACGCTGCAAGGGTTTGGGTTAGGGTTTGGGTTAGGGGTTAGGGTTTGGGTTTGGGTTTGGGGGTTAGGGGTTAGGGTTTAGGGGTTAGGGGTTAGGGTTTAAGGGTTAGGGGTTAGGGTTTGGGTTAGGGGTTAGGGGTTAGGGGTTAGGGTTTAAGGGTTAGGGGTTAGGGTTTGGGTTAGGGGTTAGGGTTAGGGTTAGGGGTTAGGGGTTAGGGGTTAGGGTTTGGGTTAGGGGTTAGGGTTTGGGTTAGGGGTTAGGGGTTAGGGTTTAAGGGTTAGGGGTTAGGGTTTGGGTTAGGGGTTAGGGTTAGGGTTAGGGGTTAGGGTTTAAGGGTTAGGGGTTAGGGTTTGGGTTAGGGGTTAGGGTTAGGGTTAGGGGTTAGGGTAGAATAGTGCAGTTATTCTTCTTGTAAATGTATAAACATACGTTTTTATGATAAAAAGTAAAAAAAAAACGCACAGTTCTGAATGCACATCTAATTGTTCGATTTTATTACCCCAACACTTCATTATAGAAATAATCTTTTTTTTCCGCTTTAGCATTTTTTAGTTACCTACATTCGTATGTCTTTTGCTTATACGCTTCATGACATCTAAATACTATTAACACTTCATCGTCTTTTTGGAGTTTGAGTGTTCGTTAGCGAATAGAAACACATGATTGGTTGACGAAAAGGAATAGGCAGAATACACGTTACTAAGCCATTAGTGTGTACGCTAGTACGTAGTAAACACACTGACAATGAAATGCAAGTGTTTGGCACGTACGACTAATTAGTGCGTATCTTACGTAAATTTAAAAGATTTCTGGGGATCTTTTACGACGCTCAGCAGAGTAAAAACGCTAAAAAAACAAATATACAACAAATAAAAGTAACCGTAAGCTGTAAAAGTTAGTTTCAAACTTGCATGTGCTATTTGTTTGTATTTTAAACCCGTTTGAAGTGCTATTTATTAGAAATTTAAGTTCGACACACGGTCAGCGAAGAAATCAAAATGGCCGATTTACGTAATAATATAGAGGGATGGCGGCCATTTTTCTTTGAGAAATTAGATGTTTAAAAAAACAAGAAATTTTTTTTTAACATCTAATAAAAAGCCATTTATCCTACGTAAAAATACAAACAAATTACATAGGTAAGTAGAAAAATGTCTATTCTAGACATAAGTCAACTTTACTTGTTGCAAATTCATGTTTTTAAACTCTTTCTCGTTCTTTTTTGGACCTCGTTCGCGACTGTTCTGATCATTGTAAAAGATTCCCAGATTTCTTTAAATAGGATACGTGTTTTATAAGTTTATAAAGTGTGAACTCAATAAGATAATTAAAAATGCATGAGAGTTTGCTTTTTTTATGAATCGCAAAAGAGTAAGCATAAAAAATAGTCAGCATTTGTCCATAGCGATTAATTTTGCTTAAAAAATAATATACAGGGTGGGCCAAAATAAGGGTCCTATCTTTAAATTTGAATAACTTGAATTTGAATAACTTCCACAAAATAAAAGTTAAACTCACCAAACTTTATGTGTGTGTAGACTGACCCTTCCGAGATTTTCTGAAATAAACAAAACAAATTTTAGCCGAAAAACACTTCTTAAAACTTACAAAAACTAAAGTATTGTTTTTTACACTGTTTTGAGTTTTTTAAGCAAAAATAATGTTTTCTAAATGAGGGTACGTTCCTTAGTGCTAATACGGCTCATGCTTGCTTCGGAAGGGGTCCTTTACCTGTTCTAAAAAAAATTTCTTTTTAAATCAATAAATAAAAAAGTTATGAATTTTTAAAAATAGGACCCTTATTTTTGCCCACCCTATATAACGCTGAAGAAGTTAAATAAAAACCCAAATTGACATATCTAGATATTGTACCAACACGGATATCAACAGGTTTATCATTGTTATTCTTGGTATAATGGAATCTTATGTTAACTAGAAATATAAAATTGAACCGTTTCTTTTTTTATTGAATGCTAATCACTTATTGGGGTCTAACATATGCTGTGGATAACGGTTAATGAGAAAGATTGCCAGCTAAATATGGCTGGATGATATGAAATCATTAAAATTATCAACATATCAGGCTTTCAAAACATGAGCCAAGTCCATAAAAATAGCAATTCATCCCCTTTTTTTTAAAACACCATTCATGGAAAGTGGGTATTAAGAACATATTAGAGGGAAGTGAGAGTCTTGAGGCTGTCCAAAGTAAAACAAACGTCCACTTTCAACTCGCAACAAGTTCAAAGGTCAACAACAAACGGTACTGTTATCTATCTTGAACCAGCTGTCGTGCCGTTCGACTCGGAATCGTTCGGCTGTCCTACGAAAACGGCCGAGTGTTGACGAGCCGATTGCGATTAGCCAATCAGCGAGCAGCGAGCAGCCGATAACTTTGTTACAAAAAATATGTCCTATTAACAGTAATTTTGGTAAGTTTTTTTTTGGTTTCTTCAAAAAAAATCCTTGTAAATAAAAATACAGTATTCATTTCATAGCAGTAACCTCACTATGTTTTTTTCCTGTTGTTTCTTCAAAAAAATTCATGTAAATATGTTTAATTTTCTTTGTTTGTTTCTTTAAAAAATTCCTTACCTAAATCCTAACCCTTAAAAAAAACAAAAAAAACAAGCAAAACATTATCATAGGACGCAGCACCGTATCAAAAATGTCGGCTGCTCGCTGCTTCAGCTCGGCAACTCTCGGCCGTTTGCGTAGAACAGCCGAACGCTTCCGAGTCGAACGTCACGACAGCTGGTTCAAGATAGATAAGAGCACCCAACAAACAATTATATATAAAAAGAAATCTATTAAATATTAGGAGATATTAAACATTTAAAACACACACACTTGTACTCAAATAACTGTATTTGAAATTACCTAACATGAACATGATTCACGTACTGTGAATAGACACAATTACTTATTTATTATTGAGTTTACAAAGTAATAAGATTGTACAAAAGGAAAAAGTTAACTCTGTTAGGTTTTTAATTCAATTAAGCCTCACTATAAAATCAAATTTAATGATAGGAATTCGATTTTCAATAAAGGGAAATAATCATTAATTATTTGACTACAAAGGAGCATGCAAACATTTCCACGTCATATACAAATATGGATCTAAATATTAGAATAATTGAAGCACCAAATCGAGAAGCTTATATCTTTTTTATTTTTTTTGTAAATATGTAAAACATGAGAATTTCAAATAAAAAAGAAAATAATATTTATAAAACAAAATGTTATTTTACGATAACTGTTTTTGAATTGCTAAATATTTAAACAAGTTTTTTGGTCGGTTCCGTATCTCGTTTTCATTGGCGAGTTGATTGTCGGTAAACAATGATTCGAAATATATTTTGTATTTTTTTTAATATCTGTATAATTCTTATATTAAAAATGTTAAAAGATGAAGTATCTCTGAATTAATGTGTGAGACACCTTTTTATTTTTCACTTTTTTAATTTTATTATTTAGGATGACCTCTTTTTTTTCACCCTTTTTATTTATTATTTAAGACAACCTTTTTATTTCTACACTTTTAATTCATAATTTATTGCTACCTTTTTATTTTCACCCTTTTATTTAATTATTTAGGACGACCTTTATCTTTTTCACCATTTTAATTTATTATTTAAGACGACCTTTTTATTTCTACACTTTTAATTCATAATTTATTGCTACCTTTTTATTTTCACCCTTTTATTTTATTATTTAGGATGACCTTTTTCTTTTTCACCTTTTAATTTATTATTTAAGACGACCTTTTTATTTCTACACTTTTAATTCATAATTTATTGCTACCTTTTTATTTTCACCCTTTTATTTTATTATTTAGGATGACCTTTTTCTTTTTCACCCTTTTAATTTATTATTTAAGACGACCTTTTTATTTCTACACTTTTAATTCATAATTTATTGCTACCTTTTTATTTTCACCATTTTATTTAATTTTATTATTTAGGATGACCTCTTTCTTTTTCACCCTTTTAATTTATTATTTAAGACGACCTTTTTATTTCTACACTTTTAATTCATAATTTATTGCTACCTTTTTATTTTCACCCTTTTATTTAATTATTTAGGACGACCTTTTTCTTTTTCACCTTTTATTTAATTATTTAAGACGACCTTTTTATTGTCCACTCTTTTATTTTATTATTTAGAGTGCCTTTTTTCTTTTTCACTCTTTTATTTCATTATTTCTTTTATTTTGTTATTTAGGACGAACTCTTTTTTTACCCTTTTATTTGATTATTAAAGACAACTTGTTTCTTTTTCACCTTTGTATTTGATTATTTAGGACGACCACTTTCTTTTTCTCTCTATTATTTTATTATTTACCACGACCTTTTTTCAACCTTTTTTATTATTTAGGACGACCATATTTCACCCTTTTGTATTTAATTAGGACGACCGATTTTTTTCACCCTTTTACTTAATTATTTAGGATGACCTTTCCACTTTTAGCCCTTTTATTATATTATTAATCCGACCTTTTTCTTGTTCACTCTTATATTTTAATATTTATGGCGATCTTATTCTTTTTCACCCTTTTATTTTTTATTTATTTTGGACAACTTTTTTCTGTTTGACCGTCTTATTTCATTATAAAATACGACCGTTTTTTCCCCATTTTGGTTTTATTATTTAAGACAGCATTTTTCTTTTTCACCCTTTTATTTTGTTATTTATGACGATTTATTTTTCATGCTTTTATTTTATTATTTAGGATGACCTTTTAATTTTCCCCTTTATTTGATTATTTACGACTTTTTTCTTTTTCATCAGTTTATTTTATTATTTAGGACAACCTTTTTCTTTTTCACCCTTTTATGTTTTTATTTAGAACGATCATTTTATTTTTCACCCTTTTATTTTATTATTTAAGACGATCTCTTTCTGTTTCAACCTTTTATTGTATTATTTAGGACGACCTTTTTCTATTTTAACCTTTTTATTTAATTATTTAGGATAACCTTTTTCTTTTTCACCCTTTTATTAATTATTTTGGACGACCTTTTTCTATTTCACCCTTTTAAATTTGTTATTTAGGATGACCTTTTTCTTTTAAAATTTTTAATTTATTATTTAGGATAACCTTTTTCCTTTTCACCCTTTTTATTTTATTATTTAGGACGAACTTTTTATTTTAACACTTTTATTTTATTTTTAAATACACCCTATTTTTTGCACCCTTGTATTTGATTATTAAGGACGACCTCTTTCTTTTTCTCCCTATTATTTTATTATCTACCACGACCTTTTTACACCCTTTTTTGTTATTTAAGACGACCTATTTTTACCCTTTGTATTTAATTATTTAGGACGACCGATTTTTTTCACCCTTTTTATTCTTTTATTTAGGACGACCTTTTCTTTTTTACCCGTTTATTTTATTATTCATAGCGATCTTTTTCTTGTTCACTCTTATATTCTAATATTTAGGACGACCCTTTTCTTTTTCACCCTTTTATTTTATTATTTAAGACAACCATTTTCTTTTTCACCCTTTTATTTTATTATTTAAGACAACCATTTTCTTTTTCACCCTTTTATTTTATTATTTAAGACAACCATATTCTTTTTCACCCTTTTATTTTATTATTTAAGACAACCATTTTCTTTTTCACCCTTTTATTTTATTATTTAAGACAACCATTTTCTTTTTCACCCTTTTATTTTATTATTTAAGACAACCATTTTCTTTTTCACCCTTTTATTTTATTATTTAAGACAACCATTTTCTTTTTCACCCTTTTATTTTATTATTTAAGACAACCATTTTCTTTTTCACCCTTTGGTTTTATTATTTAGGACAACCATTTTCTTTTTCACCCTTTTATTTTATTATTTAAGACAACCATTTTCTTTTTCACCCTTTGGTTTTATTATTTAAGACAACCATTTTCTTTTTCACCCTTTGGTTTTATTATTTAGGACGACCATTCTTTTTGTCACCCTTTTATTTTATTATTTAGAAGTACCCTTTTCTTTATCAATCTTTTATTTCGTTATTGAGGACGCCCTTCTTCTTTTCGACTTTTTTGTTTTATTCTGAAAGATGCCCTTTTTCTTTTTCACCCTTTTTATTTAGTTATTTAGGACAACTGTTTTCTTTTAACTCTTTTATTTCGTTATTTAGGACGACCTTTTTCATTTTGACCTTTTTTCAAAATTATTTCAGACAACTTTTTTCTGTTTCACCTTTTTTTTTGATTATTTATGATGCCGTCTTACTTTTTCACCCTTTTATTTTGTTATTTAGAACGACTTTCTTCTTTTTAACTCTTTTATTTTTTTTATTTAGGACGACCTTTTACTTTTTCACCCGTTTATTTTATTGTTTAGGACGAGTTTTTTTCTTTTTTCAGTCTTTATTTTATTATTTCAGACGCCCTTTTACTTTTTCACACTTTTAGTTGTTTCTTTAGGAAGACATTTTACTTTTCAACCCTTTTATTTTGTTATTTAGGACGACCTGTTTCTTTTAAAATCCCGTTTTATTTCATTATTTACAGCGACCTTTATCATTTTCACCTTTTTATGGTATTATTAAAGACGACCTTTTTCTATTTCACCCTTTTATTTTTTTATTTAGGACGACATTTTTCTTTTTATCTCTTTCATTTTATTTAAGACAACCTTTTTCTATTTCATGCTTTAATTTTTTTTATTAACGACGCCTTTTTTTCATTTTCTCACTTTTATTTTATTATTTAGGACAACCATTTTCTTTTTCACCATTTTATTTTGTTATTTAGGACGTTTGTTTTTCTTGTTCACCCTTTTATTGTACTATTTTGGACGACCTTTTTTCAATGTTTTATTTTATTATTTAGGACAACCTTTTTCTCATTCACACTTTTATTTTATTAAGGACTACCTTTTTGTTTTTCTTTTTTAATTGTAATTTTTAGGACGCAATTTTTCTAATAGTTTATTTTATTTTATTATTTAGGACTAGCTTTTTCTTTTTCTTTTGTAATTGTAATTTTTAGGACGCCATTTTTCTAATTATTTCTTTTATTTCATTATTTAGGAAAACCTTTTTGTTTTTCTTTTTTAATTGTAATTTTTAGGACGCCATTTTTCTAATTATTTCTTTTATTTCATTATTTAGGAAAACCTTTTTGTTTTTCTTTTTTAATTGTAATTTTTAGGACGCCATTTTTCTAATTATTTCTTTTATTTTATTATTTAGGAAAACCTTTTTGTTTTTCTTTTTTAATTGTAATTTTTAGGACGCCATTTTTCTAATTATTTCTTTTATTTTATTATTTAGGCAAACCTTTTTTCTTTTTTACCCTTTTATTTCATTATTTAAGACGACCTTTTTCTATTTCACCCTTTTATTGTACTATTTAGGACGACTTTTTTTCAATGGTTTATTTTATTATTTAGGATGACGTTTTTCTTTTACACCCTTTTTATTTCATTATTTAAGATTACTTTTTTCTTTTTCACCTATCTATCGTATTATTTAGGACAAGCTTTTTCTTTTTCACCATCTCATCGTATTATTTAGGACGACCTTTTTCTTTTTGACCCTTTTATTTTATTTAGGACGATTTTTTTTCTGTCAAAAAGGAGGTCATTAGTGCAATACTTGGATGACCGTGTGTGTCTGTTAATGATGTATACAGTTTATACACTGATCATTATAATAATGGAAGACCTGAAAGTAACGTTTTAATCGAAAGTTTTTATAGAGGATTAATGAGTTAGAAATTGCCATTCTATTCAATAAATCGTCTATTATATATTGAGTACCGGTGAGGGAAAGTCCTGTGTAGGTTTGGTGCAACAGACGAAATATAATACAATCGAACACACTCTTTTTTCGGGAATGGTAAAAGCAAGGCTCCGTGTTATAATAGTCGCTTGCAAGTCGCACACCGAAATGGCTCTTTTGAGGAAAACAGTGGCATTGAGAATCGATATAATTGCCCGTACGATCTTGATTTGATTTCAGAAAAACAATAAAAAAATGAATTATAACGTGTTCGTTTTTCGATATTTTATATCCGAAGGTTTCATCAAAGTACAGATTAAAATTACACATGAGAAAATATATAAACAATGTTTATGAGAAAATTGGGAGAAAAGAAAATGTAAGCGGAATCGGAAAAGAGGGAGAAATAATGTACAGATTTAGTGAAAAGTAAAAGTACGTAAAGTAATGAGCCTCCTGTTTCTTCGTTTCTGTCTGTTTTCAGGTTTCTGTCTTACTTGGTTTCCGTCTGTTTCATGGTTTCTGTCTGATTTATTTTCTGTCTGACTTGGTTTCTGTCTGTTTATTATTTTCTGTCTGACTTGGTTTCCGTCTGTTTCATGGTTTCTGTCTGATTTGGTTTCTGTCTGTTTATTATTTTCTGTCTGACTTGGTTTCTGTCTGTTTATTATTTTCTGTCTGACTTGGTTTCTGCCTGTTTCTTGGCTTTTGTCTGACTTGGTTTCTGGATGACTTGGTGTCTGGATAACTTGGTTTCTGTCTGTTTCTTGGTTTCTGTCTGTCTTGGTTTTTGTATGTTTCATGGATTCTGTCTGACTTGGTTTTTGTCTGTTTCATGGATTCTGTCTGTTTCTTGGTTTCTGTCTGTTTCATGGTTTCTGTCTGTTTCTTGGTTTCTGTCTGTTTATCTGTTTCTTGGTTTCTGTCTGTTTCTCTGTTTCTGTCTGTTTCTTGGTTTTTGTCTGACTTGGTTTCTGTCTGTTTCATGATTTATGTCTGACTTGGTTTCTGTCTGTTTCATGGTTTCTGTCTGACTTGGTTTCTGTCTGTTTCATGGTTTCTGTCTGACTTGGTTTTTGTCTGTTTCATGGTTTCTGTCTGACTTGGTTTTTGTATGCTTCATGGTTTCTGTCTGTTTCATGGTTTCTGTCTGTTTCATGGTTTCTGTCTGTTTCTTGGTTTCTGTCTGTTTCTTGGTTTCTGTCTGTTTCTCTGTTTCTTGGTTTCTGTCTGTTTCTCTGTTTCTGTCTGTTTCTTGCTTTTTGTCTGACTTGGTTTCTGTCTGCTTCATGGTTTCTGTCTGACTTGGTTTTTGTCTGTTTCTTGGTTTCTGTCTGTTTCTTGGTTTCTGTTTGTTTCTTGGTTTCTGTCTGACTTGGTTTCTGTCTGTTTCATGGATTCTGTCTGTTTCTTGGTTTCTCTCTGTTTCTTGGTTTCTCTCTGTTTCTTGGTTTCTCTCTGTTTCTTGGTTTCTGTCTGTTTCATGGTTTCTGTCTGTTTCTTGGTTTCTGTCTGTTTATCTGTTTCTTGGTTTCTGTCTATTTCTCTGTTTCTGTCTGTTTCTTGGTTTTTGTCTGACTTGGTTTCTGTCTGTTTCATGATTTATGTCTGACTTGGTTTCTGTCTGTTTCATGGTTTCTGTCTGACTTGGTTTCTGTCTGTTTCATGGTTTCTGTCTGACTTGGTTTTTGTCTGTTTCATGGTTTCTGTCTGACTTGGTTTTTGTCTGTTTCATGGTTTCTGTCTGTTTCATGGTTTCTGTCTGTTTCATGGTTTCTGTCTGTTTCTTGGTTTCTGTCTGTTTCTCTGTTTCTTGGTTTCTGTCTGTTTCTCTGTTTCTGTCTGTTTCTTGCTTTTTGTCTGACTTGGTTTCTGTCTGTTTCATGGTTTCTGTCTGACTTGGTTTCTGTCTGTTTCATGGTTTCTGTCTGACTTGGGTTCTGTCGTACTTATTATCTGTTTTTGTTCTTTACCTTTTTTGCTTGATCACATTTCAAATGGTTATTTCAACGTAAGAAAACTCAGATACACGTATTTTAAATTTTAAGGGAGTTACTTCCCCTTTAATCACTTAGGCTTGGGATACATGGATATTCTGTACCTAACGGGTAATGTAAAGATTCGGAACCACCTCCATTGTCTTCACCGGAGTATATTATTCATATGTAATAAAGACTATCAAAATAAGTTATATTTGAAATGTAAAAACAGGTTCGGTACCCATAGCTCTCTCTTTGGTAAGTACGACTTAGAGATTCAGAACCGCTTCTATTATCTACCCGGATAGCATAGTGAGCAGAAAAATTCAATATAGTACTGAGCTAACGTTTTTATGTTCTTTATTTCTTTCTTTTCATCTTCTGTTTACCTTATTTTCCGTTATTTGTTTAACATTGTGTACTTACCTACCTACTGATAACTATTAGATATTTTTTGTAAAATCTGTAATTTAAATACTTAATCAAACGTAATCATATTTATTTTTTTAATTATAAGAAGTAATTTCATCTTAAAACAATACCCATCGGTGGAATATCGTAACCTGTACATTTTAACTGCACTACTCTAAGTGGTTAAGGTGTCAATTGGCTTAAGACAAATGGTTTTGCATAATAAAGTTTATTACGGATTCTTAAAAAAAAACAACCAGATTGTACGAAATATAAAGTAAACTTCTGAGTGCTTCATCCAATTCAGCCTCACTATGAAATCACATCTCGTTTTCGGAATTATATTCTACATAAAGAAAGTATATACTTACTTAACAAGATCATGTCTTTTCTACATTCTTGAAACATCCAGATATGTGGTGCTTTTAATGTATTCAGTGTTGGATAGGTAGTCAGTTATAACAGCGGAAGGTTTTGTCATGACTTTTCCCTAGCCTATGAGCTGACCCATATTGTTACCAAACCCACTCGCATACATGATTTAGATAAACAGTTCACACTAGCAAACACATAATGCAAGCAGTGAAATTCATTTCTTTATTCCAACCAGATTTGAAGTTAGTTTAAAGGGTTTAAGAAATACATGTTTTTTGATATTACAGTTAGCACATCAGCAGTTGGTCTTGCAGGCCGAAATATAGCGTGAATGTCAATGTGCGACAATGCACCATTTAAATGTGAAAAAAATATTGCTGAAAACGCTTCTATGCTGCAGGCTTAAATCTGATCTTGAAACGATTTTAAAAAATACAATTTTAATTTTATTTTAACTTAATAGACATAAAAACAGCTTTTTCGTCAAAGACTGAAAACAAATATGCAGTTACCGATACTTTTTTATCAACAGCAATTTGGTGTCGCGATTTTATCAGAGAACCGTGTGAGTTCTGATACTTTTCACCGTTTTTGCAATAGCCATCGGAGAGCGCGTTTGCCTTTCTTGAAAGCCAAGCCAACCACACATTAAATAAAAACATGGATTTTTTTTACTTTTAGAAAAATAGGTTTTTATTTTTTCTAAAAGTTTCTTCTTGGCCTCCATTATTTGTCATTTCATTTAATCTGGCACTGAGCATCGCTTATCTACTCTTCTACAGCCTCAAGGATCTTCAAATCCCTCGGTTGTCTTTATCGAGATCAACTCTAAGATCATGGATACCTCTAATATTTTTTTTCATTAGCAAAATGCCTGTATAGTCTATTCTCATGAAAACTGCCCTGTATCGACTCTGATATATCCCAATGGTAAACCGTTTGTATTACGTGTTTATACAGTCTATAAATCCTAACCGAGGCCAAATAGCCAGACATGGTTCAGTCATAAGTGTGCTGCTGCCATAGCCAATATACATCATTATTTGACCCCTGATCAACAGAATAGGTACACTAACACTAACACCGATATTAAATCTGCACACAACCGCTGAAAATAAGTTATGAAAAACGCGAAAGTGTTATATGACGTATCTATTAAAGTGAAAATTACCAACCAGTGGCTTGGTTCTCGAAAGTTTGTAAAAAAGTAAGAAACACGCTACTGAAGAGATCTACTACCTCTATTTCAACCATCATTAATATTTCTGGCGTGATTTCCTCAGCAAATTTTAAAGCCAAACTTTTTGCAAACAACTTTACTACAAAATCTACTCATTCGAATCCGGGCACACATCTCCCGAAATTTCCGCCTGGTACTAGGAATTGTCTGTAACGTTCAGGAACCTCGATGCAGCAAGCCAAATTGCCTGGACAACTTCCCAGATATTGCTCTGAAGAAGCTGATGTAACAGCCTGTTCGCATCTTAATAAAATGATATAATCGTTACTTAAAAGAGAAACGATTCTGATCTACTTTGAATACATCGTTGGTCTTTCAAATATCTTAAAACACTAGCGACCAGTGTCTTCTTCTTCTCAGTAAAGTCCGATCAATATCATGTGTGTCATAAGTTTCTAGAATCTATTATGAATCAAAGAATTATTAACCATATCAGCATAAATACTTTACTTAATTACAAACAATACGGATTTCGGCCTGCAAGACCAACTGCTGATGTGCTAACTGTAATATCAAATAAGATCAGTGAATCTCATTACGTGGCTTTATTTCTAAAGCAATAGCCTCGGTATGTTAACGGCCTTCGATATGGTTAGGCACCAGTTGTTGATCGTGGAGTAACAAAGAATAGGATATCTGGCAATATCTTAGCAGTAATCGAATCCATTCTTTCGGATAGGTTTATAAAACATAGTCGTTAATGGGCAGAGATCAGAGGCGGATAGAATAAATGCTACTGTGCACAAGCATCTATTCTCGGGTCAAACTACTTTTTGATCATCATTATTAGTTTTTGACCGAGTTCATTTGTTAACATCTACGCAGAAAATACAACTGTCTATGGCAGCACTTCAAATAGCACTTGTAATCAAGACCTCGCTGATTCTCTCGCTTCAGACCTAGAACAAGTCATTGGAGAATAACATAGCTTGTTAGTTTACCGCCTCAAAAACGAAGCTTCTCTCTTATCACCAAAATGTTTATGCCTGTTTTGTCTAGGTCGAAATAAGTTGATCTCCCCTTTATGACGTACCTTGTTTTGATAAGCTTAAACAACTGAATTTCACTCTCTATACTAAATGGAAGGCGTATATCCAGTCTTTTCCATAGGTCGTTCAAAAAACGGTAGGATCACTCAAGATATAATCATCTTCCGGTATAAGTGTCAGATATGTTTTAAGGTTAAGTATTGTTGCAATATCTATGAAAGGTGCCGCTTACACCACTCTCTTTTACCTTGACAGAGTGGGAAATCGACTTCAAAAGCTAGTGTGGGGCGCATTTCAATCCTTCCTCCAACCATTTTCACACATGAAATAAGTTGCTAGTATATTTACGCTCTATTTTTGTTTCTATGGGCAGTGCTTAAACCTTTGGTGTCCACTTGTAAGACATTTACAGCAAGTGTTAGCTTGGCTACCACAACGAAAAGTGACTTCTTTTCTTTTTCCAAATGCTTAGACCCCGGACGAAGTTGAGAAAACTTTTTTTACAAGAGATTACTTGCTTCGGAATACATTATTGAGGGTCTGCATCCATCTTGTTTACAATTTTGTCGCCTGCAAATCAAAAGTCTAGATATCCCTGTAATCAAACGTAATTCATTACTTTGATCAATCTTAGCACTACCTTAGTATTCCCAATATTTCAACTGACAATCATGCCGTATCATGACGTATCTGATCTTAGAGTGGATCTTGATTTTTATAATCGATGATCGAATGGTACAAATACTACACACATTTCAAATTATTGGAAAAAAATCATCTTTAAATTATTTTAATTTGAATGATGTTTGGTAAGTTTCGTATTTCGTTTCGATTGGCGAGTTTATTGCCGACAAACAATGATTTGAAATATTTTTTGATTTTTTAAAAATTTTTTCTTCATTATGTAGAAATTCTTTTTTCTATCCATACAAATATAATTCAGTAAATAGTTGTATGCCCATGGGTGGTCGATAGTGGTGGCGTATATACTTCCCAAACTGATCTATACCCATATGGTTAACCTAGAAGTGACGTATTAATGAATGCCGCTTAACGGTTACATTATTCGACTGCTCACCCGGCCAGCGTAATTGGTGCGAGGATCCATTACATAGCGATAGGAAATTGTAGGGTTATTTGTGATATTCTATCCAATTCAATTATATCTTGCAGTGTTGAATTGTATGATAGTAAACGTCTATCTCAAGCGGCTTTCACATTATGGACGTGCATTAAATGGACATCTTATCCTTTGTTTCCAGCTTGACAAGATCATGCATGCTTGTGATAGGTGTAAGGAGGCCACATGCTTAACCCGACCCTCTCGTTTAAGACGATGAAAATATGGCAATATATATCACCGATCATACGATATTTTATTTTATTTCGAAAAACCATTAAATAATCGCAAGCATAACATGTTCGATTTTATTCATCAAAATCTTCATTTGAGTAAGAATTTAAATTACAATTGATGCAATATATAAGTAATAGACATGAGAAAGTAAACACCAGATAAACCGGAAGTGGTAAGCAAGTGCCAAATAACTTGTTCTCTATTTATATCGTTTTAGTTGTCAAACTTATTTTCCGCCTTTACTTTCGCCATTTTTTTTCTTCATTCTCATGTGTGTTGCTTATAAATTGGTTGATGATTTGTAATTTTTACTCTATTGGTCGAATGGAACAGATCTGTTGAAAAAGTAAATAATGAATTCACCCTTGAAAAAATATACCCCAAATGTATGATCGTTTCTCTAACTGTACAGTTAAAGAAACGATCATAAGTGGCGAGTTGTCTGAGTGTTAATAGGCTTTAGACAAAAAAGACAGGTATAATAATGTGTATTACAGCTTCCCACAAACGAATCAGTTATCCAATTCATCATATTATTGGAATTAAATTTTCCACAAAAGTAATAATTCGAATAGGAAAGATGATGCAGCCATGTTTACAGTATTAGCAAATACAGGGTGGGCAAAAATAAGGGTCCTATTTTTAAAAATTCATAACTTTTTTATTTATTGATTTTTTTTTTTTTTTTTTTTTTTTTTTTTGTAGAATAAGTAAAGGACTCCTTCCGAAGCAAGCATGAGCCGTATTAGCCCTAAGGAACGTACCCTCATTTAGAAAACATTATTTTTGCTTAAAAAACTCAAAACAGTGTAAAAAACAATACTTTAGTTTTTGTAAGTTTTAAGAAGTGTTTTTCGGCTAAAATTTGTTTTGTTTATTTCAAAAAATCTCGGAAGGGTCAGTCTACACACACATAAAGTTTGGTGAGTTTAACTTTTATTTTGTGGAAGTTATTCAAATTCAAGTTATTCAAATTTAAAGATAGAACCCTTATTTTGGCCCACCCTGTATAAGTCTTAAAAATATAATAATAGAAACACCGAATCAAGAGGCGTATATTTTCTGTATTTCTTCTATCAATATTGAAGAAAACAAAAACATTAATCTTTAAAGATATTATTATTATTATTATTGAAGCATCGAATCGAGCAGCAGATATGTGTTATTTGTCGTGTTAATATTAAAAACAGATATAAAAATTAGAAAATTTCCAATAAAGAAAAAATAAAATTTATTAAACACAATTTAATTTTCAGATCATGTTTCTTTAAGTGCTTCATATTTAAACATGTTTTTAGGGTTAGTTTCGTATCTTTTTTTCTTTTGATTTTCGAGTTTATTACCGGCAAACAGACGATGCTCTAGAATGATAATGGTCTTTACTTTATATCTGTATAATTTATTCTTCATTCATAATGAAACAGTTTCACGTTAATGTGTGTTCGGTAGGAGATGCATCTATAGTTTCCAAGCTGACATCGATCTTCCTAGAAGGCTCAATCTGAGACAACTCACCCCACCGGCGGAATTGGTTAGAGAGTAAACCTCTTGAAAATAGCAAATCTAATTAAGCCTCTGTTAAATATCAGTATACCTTCTCATATCGAGTTTGATTGATGGTTAGTTAGTTTGCTCGAATTAGTAAGGCTTCAATTATGGGGAGGCGCAGGTTGCAATTTTAGACAGCGAGGATGGCAGTGTTTTTGACTAATATGTCCGTGACTTCTTTTTCTTGGGTGTCGTGTTCAACTAAGAGTTGGTAAATAGAGCTATGGGTGGAGGAGAGGTGATCTGTAAGGTGACGAGAGATACTAGTCCTAGTCATACCAATATATACATTGTTTGTGGAGTCACATTCTCCCACAAACAGGAATTTTCCCTGTTGTTTAATCAAACATGCATCAATGAAGAAATGCTGCCTAAGTATACAAATATATATATATATATATATATATATATATATATATTTGTGTATATATATATATATATATATATATATATATATTGGTACAGAAAAATTAGTACAACATTCGTACCGTCGGTTTCAAGCACAGAAGGACTTAGTCATCCGGCTCTCTTCGGCTTCTGTTGTCATCTGTTTCGGAAATGTGAAGTCACGTGCCACTCTAGACGCGTTATTTGCTTAAAGTGTTATGTATATTTGTTTAAATTTAGTGTAAGGAAGGTTTAATAAGGTTCGAAAAAAGGGGGAGGGTGATAAGTAACAGTTGAGATTTAAACCGGAGAAGATTTAAAGAGATATAAAATAAATGAAAAATATTTCTATATAAATCCCGTGAGCCAATATTATGAGTATCGTATATTTGGCCGTTACTGTTTTGACGTTTAATGATGTGTTTTCTAAAGGAATTAAGGAGAGTAAATGGGTTTAAGTATTAAAGAAGTTAAGAGGAACAACATGAATTGAATTCGTGTTTAAATCCTGGATTAAAGGACTTTAAATCAATCCCAAAGGAATTTAAATAAATATATCACCCGGGCGGTCTAAAGGCAGTAACTCTGCAGGGTTTTTGAATGATTTGTATTCAGGATTTAAAATTATTTACTGAATACTTATGGAAGTGATTTAATTGGTATTCTGATCAAAACTGGTTTAAAGATAAGAGTAAGTATTGTGTCGGCAAGATTTTATCTGTTTGGGAGAAATGGGAGATTAGCATTATGACCGAGGAATGATGGGGACTTATGGCAGTAATAATAATGTTGTGAAATGGAGGTGTTACTTTCTTAATGATTGGATAAATATTTTTAGGGAAGTTATAATTATTGCTCTTGAAAAGTAGTGTGAATAGTGGTTGATTAAGTTATTTGTTCTTATTTTTTTCTTTTATTTATATTTATGAGGAGTGATAGTTGGGAACATTTTCTTGAGTGGAAGTCGGTTTTAATGGGGCAATTATGGAGTTATGTATTTGTCTCGTGTGGGTGCATCCCTTATAGATTTCATCTCTAATATTCAAACAGACTTTCGGTCATTGATGGCCCTTAATATATGGTATTTTTCAGCGTCACACAGATGACATCTATTTGTGGCTGAAGAGAAGGAGGGTTTTCTCTCAATTACTTTCCATTTGATAGTGAAGGGTTTATTCTCATCTTTATGGCAACTTAAAGATGAAAATATACCATTCACCATAAAATGGAAAGTAATTGTGAGAATACAAACACTGTTAACATATTAAAATTGTTAATATATCTCATCTGTCTCTTTTTCTAGTGGCATATGTTAACATATTCAAAATGTTAATATATCTTATCACTCTTTAATGCTAGTGACATGTACATTATGAGGTCAAGTTTGAAAATACGTTGAATGTTATTATTAAATAAGTGTATGTTTTGAAATTAGCAGTAACACTTGTTTGAATTTAAAATGTTTTTTAAACAAATCGAAACATTTACGAAATTATTATTTTATATTTTATCTCTGGTGGTGGTGACTATTGCGCTACTACACACGCTTTTTGTGAACTTAAAATACTATCTATATATAATATTTGTATATATATACATATAGATATAATATACATATAAATATATAATATATATATATATAACATAAAATATAATAACACGAAATCACATAATTGTCAATGCAATAATTTATTTCAACCGTTCGGTTTCTTCAAGCATCACTCAGACAATTACATTTTTGAGACTGATAGAAAATTGAATTTCCCTACCACAGTTCCAATATAATCAGAGATGGTGGTGGTAGCAACCAATTTGATAATCTTTTATAGAGAGGGGGAAATTTAAAACTTATATTTAACTATGGCGGGCGAAGGGGAGGGATCTTTAAGTTAATCAACTAAAAACTGCCGTGTCAAAATTATGACACCTACGACTTGGCGATATCATACATATAGGCAACTTTACTCACGCGCATACACAAAACTAAATACGCACACATCCTATGCGCACGCACATACATAATCTCACTCGCACATTATCATAACTAAACATAATCACATACGCAACTTTTATTCATCTCTAGCCAGAATGCGTCCGGCGAAACTCGTGTTCTAAAATTCGGTTGGAGAAAAGAAAGAAACAAACAATTAACAGTCACAGAGAAGAAATAGACAGACCGCGTGTCATAAATTCAATTCAATATTTATTCTTATCTGTCACTTGCTTATATATATATATATATATATATATATATATATATATATAAGCAAGTGACAGATAAGAATAAATATTGTGCAAAATACAATATCTATTGAGTCATCAGTTGTTCAAAGAAAGGGGTTCAAAATAAACCCCTTGCTTTGAACCACTGATGATTCAATAGATATTATATTTTGCACAATTATTATTTTATTCTTTTACTTGTTCATATAACTGGTCTATCCTGTATATCAAGCATGATCTTTTTATGATAGTTTTTGCGTTACAGGTATACATCATGTCTTTTTTCTTATGTTTTAAGTATATATATATATATATATATATATTTCTTTTCCCTTTTTCTGTACCCTTTTTAGATTGCACCGGGCTTGATTCTTATTCATGCGCATTACAGCTACCACATATTACTGAGTTGTTTGAGCTGTCTTTTAAACTTTTTTTCTTTTTGTTCCTTTTTTTCTTCCTAACGCGATTTCAACTAGTTCAATCCCCTGTGAGATATTGTCAGTTGGTGAAGTCAATATCTTCGGTTTGGTATCTCCCCTGATTAACTGCCTAGCAGGTACCTCGTCAGGTAGCGAAACACGTGTAGGAAACAATAGCTTCACAAAAATAAATAAATAATAATTAATAGATTTTTTCGTTGTGATGTATCCCCTCGGGAAAAAAAATATCTCGGTAAACTCTCAATATATATATATATATATATATATATATATATATATATATATAGGAAGAGAGAGAGGGAGTGAGAAAGAACAATATAACGTGCATGTATTTCGGACTGCATCATGATCATTGCATTGGATGTGTGCCTACAAATAAAATTTCAACTCTAGCCGCCGGGTGTACAGAGAAACGCATAATTAGACATGCAGACATCGTAACATAATTATTTAAATAAACTTTAGTTTGTTTAACTACATCATGTAAATAGCACAGAGTTTTGATAAATGAACTTCACCAATATTAGGAGTGCACGTCGTTCAGTTGAAAACAGTTTAATCTGATATAAACGTCAAGGTTTATTACCAGAAATAAACATTACAAATTTAATCTACTGAGATCGATAGAAACATCACGTGTAATTTTACCAACTTGAATGCTAATCGTATTTCCTTGTAAATCAGCCATCTATATCTTGAACTAGGCCTCTGGTCAATGTCAGCTCGTGAGTTCTGGTGTTCTTTCTGAAAGTTATGAAATTCTAGAAAATCGTAAGGTTTAACATCCATCGTTTATTTTAAAAAAAATACGATCATCATCTAAGTTGGTAAATTAAGAGATGCCGTTTCCAGTATTTCGAAGTAAATACTGACAAACATATATACACAATATATTATATTACTTAGTAATACATTTATATATATATATATATATATATATAATTATTAATGACAATATATATTAACATATACTGTCAGATCCTTTTACTTTGCAGTCTCCATAAAAGATTCAGCTCGATGATTACCAATTACAGGCAAAATAATATATATCTCACAGAAATGTTATGTTTTTTGGAAATGTGAAAAAATAAAAATAATAAAATAAAACCATGGTTATTGGAATATAATATGAACTGACTTATATATATATATATATATATATATATATATATATATATATATATATATATATATATATAAATATATGTATATGGGTGTGTGTATACACTTACAATAAAAATAATAATATAATAATGATAATAATAATAATATTTTGCAATAATTTAATAATAACCCATTTACAAAAAGAAACAGGAAAAGCTGATAAATACGACCAAAACCTCCATTCAGAACATCCACATTGAATTAGGAATAGAAAAGTGTGCACTACTAGAAATTACAAGAGAAAAACTAGAGACGACAGAGTACATGGAACTCCCTAACCTATAGGGAATGTGGGTGCTAGGTTAACTGGATGAGTACAAATATTTGGGACTTCTGGAAGCAGACTCAATCAAATCTACAGAAATGAAAGAGAAGATATATTATTTACGAAGAACAAGAAAACTGCTAGAAATGAAATTATATAGCAATAATCTAGTAAAGGGAATAAACACCTGGGCAGTATCGCTAATAAGATACTGTGGACCATTCAGAAACTGAACAAAACAATAACTCAGGAACCTTTATTAGAGGACTAGAAAATGAATGATCATGTACAACGCACTACACACAAAAGGCGAAACTGGCAGACTCTACCTGAAATGACACAAAGGGGGAAGAGGGAAGGGGAAGTATCGAAGATTGTATGTAAGACTTAAAAAAGAGCTGCATAAATACATCACTTAAAAAACTCATCATCGCAGCAAGAGACACGAGGAAAAGTGGGAAGAAAAACAACTACATGGACGTTTCATAAGACTGACAAGAAAAGACACCAACGAAAATAGCTGGGGCGCGAAGAAAAGGACATTTGACCAGAGAAACGTATGCATTACTGATGGCTGCACAGAACAATGCGATTATGAAAAACTACATTAAAGCCTAAATAGATAAAACTCAGGAAAACAGTAAGTGCAGACTGTGTGGACAAAGAGACGAAACAGTAAATCATATAATAAGTGAATGTAGCAAACTAGCACAAAAAAAAGAATATAAAAAAAGACATGACTGTGTGGGAAAAGCGGTACACCGGGAACTGTACAAACAAATGAATTTCGAATGTACAGGTAAATGGTACAAAGATAAATCAGAGACAGTACTGAAAAACTGAAAACACAAAATATTCATACAAGCAAGAAGACCTTTTAAAACACATGTATTGTTATACTTCTAAATAAGTCAATTGAAACATGTGACATTTCGGAATATTGTGCGAAATGCACAATATTCCGAAATGTCACATGAACAAGTGCCCATGGTTTAGTGTTTAAAGTTCAAGGACACAATAGACCTTATTTGCTTGAGTGAACGCCATAACATGGCTGGAATATATGTGACATAATCATTAGCATTACTAAATTCCTACTGATGTAAGCTGTAAATGGTCGTAGTTTAATCAAACTATCATTCGTAGTCCAGCAGATAGGTAGACTTGAAATGCGTCCAATACTTCTGTATTTGTGTCGAGAAGAGTCAGAGATTCCCCGGGAAATAAAATAGCGAATAATTTATCAGAGAATAGAAGAAGTCGCAGGACATTCAACCATAAACACAAATATGTGAAATGCTTTTCATCAACTTGCAGGAAGCCTTGTCATGAAACAGCTAGAGGTGTTCTCCTTTCATCCCTTCAAAACGTTCAAAACTTGCTGGATAATTACATATATTGCAATGCAGTAGTCTAAATCCTGTGGGAGATAAATGTATTTAATGATTTCCCATTGCTACATTTATCCTCGCGAGCTATGGCTGAACAATTTCCATGAGAATCAACAGATGTTTACTTGCACAATTGGGTAATTGTCCCCTTGCATTGCCAATTCTTTCGTTTATGTCTTTCCATATAAGAACTCTCAAGCAAAATAAACACGAAAGTCATAAGCAAAGTGTCATCATATACATATAAAATATATATACATATATATATATATATATATATATATATATATTGCAGCCGTTATATGTATATATATAAGCATATATATAAATATATATATGCATACATACAAATATATAAATACATATATATATACATATATATATATATATACATATATATATATATAAATACATATATATATATACATATATATATATATTAATATATACATATACATATATATGTATATATATATATTTATATATATATGGATATATGTGTATCGAGGCAGC
>OY744546.1:66074302-66096802 GCA_963556195.1 Sepiola atlantica
ATCATCCGGGAAACGTGAGTTTACAACCGCAGTTGATATAAAAAATTAAAACAAACATCTAAATAAGTCGCTTTCCACTCGCTATGTATCCTTCTCTCTGTCTCTGTTTCTCTATATCTCTCTTTCTCCCCCTCTCTCTTACTGTATATATCTATCTATATATCTAAAGATAATGAAAGAAGAGAAATAAATATGTACGAATGACAAATCTATGTCAACGTCGATTGTTCAATGCAAAGTGTTCAGAAAAACTACTTTCATTCTCGGTCCACGGAAGTATTTAAACATGGTCCTAATTCGCAAAATTACATCCGAATATGTGCGTTTCATCTACGATTGAACTAAACATCTCTCTATTAGATTTACTTCATTTTTAAACATTTTCAACGCTGCCTTCACGAAACCTCTTTTTTCCATTTTAAGATCTATTTGCACTGGACACTTTACTTACGGACATTTACCAACTGGACAGATTCCACATTTTTTTACACGCATCCTCTTACTCTCCATTACTTTACATTTTTTCAAATTTTGCATTTTCGCTTTTCCACTGCTAACTTATCAATCGATGTAATTCCTCTGATGATAAGATTTTAATCTTTGAAAAACCTTGGCTTAAAAAAGAAGAAAAATAAACAAGTTTTCATCGAGTACACCTTGCATTGAACAATCGAAGTTGACATAGATTTGTCATTCGTACATATTTATCTCTCTCCTTTCATTTATCTTCATAATTGTTCTATCTCGTATATTGAGCTTAAACTATTTCACTATAGGGTCTATCCTCTAAAAGTATACTTTTAGTTCTATATTTTATTTTATACATCTAGATATCTATCTCTGTTAGATAGCCCTTTAGTAATTCATACCTTTGTTACATTCTCGGTTTGCTCTGTCGTCTAGTGGTTGAGTACTTTCTCCGCCTCTGCACTGTAGTGGCCATCTCCGTGAGCTGTCTGTAACAAAAGACCTTTCTCGCTTCACAAGACAACAATCTTTTCATTTTAATTACTTTTTTATTCGGCGGCAGTTTCTATTGCCCGTGGAGGTGTTTTGCTGTCGTTGAGAGAGAGAGAGAGATTTACGAATATCGTAGTTAGATTATTAATGTTTTCCTAAAGAGAGAGAGGGGAAAGATTCTTGCGCCTGTCTTCCCTTTAGGGAGTATTCCGTATCCCTACATTAGAACCGCACGTCTTAACAGTTCGCCCTCTGAAACTAGATTGGCTCAAATTCACTTCTCGCGAGAGCGAGTGACGTCACAGGTCCCTTCGTTTCCCACGCAGGGCCAGCCCTTCATAGCTGCAGACTGACCCCCTCTGAACTCAGGTCTCATCACTCGGTAACCTTGTCATGTCTGCCAGCTCCGACGGTGAGAACCAGCCTTGTTTTGCGCTCGACTGCCCCGCGTTAATTCGCGCAAGTCAAACCCGACTTCCACAGATGCGTCCATCTCTCCAGGGCCATTATCTAACCCTCTCATAAAGGTTTTTATAATCCCACAAGTTACGTCCGTCATTATATAACATCTCTTTCCGTCTCATCGTAAGTTGAAATCGCATTACGTGTCATGGTGTTAACTTTTTGTTTATAAGTTACTATTTCTAACGTCTTTTTATTCCCTATCTTAATTATGTCCGACTGTTAATAAAAAAAAAAGAGCGAGCGATAAAAAAACAAACTCGGAAGCGAGTATGACAGGAGGGCGTATAAAATAAAAGCGGTGGATCAAATAAGATACGGTGAGAAAGGAAGAAAGTGATACACATAAAGTTAGTAGGAGCTGGGTCACTATTCTAATCATTTTTAAATTAAATTTAATTAGAATAATAAATATATAAGCTTTATGAAAAGTTAACTGAATCCAAAAACTAAGGGATATTTAACATATATTAAACATATAGAAGAAAAACCCTTTTAACGTAGATTAACTCAGTTATAGCGTAATAGTTGATAGATACACTGGAAGCATACTTACCTGGTCTTTTTGGCTAAGATCAAATTGTAGTATCTGTTCCGATGGATACTGCACCCCATAGACTGGTGTTGTCTTGGCCTTAGGGTCTTGATTTACGCCTGTCTATGGGTCTGCCCTGTGCAGTTCTAAGAGGTCCACCCTCCCAGGCTTTGCCTCCCTTCTTTATTGTTTACTGCCTGAGGCGCCCCTACCGGGGAGTGCCGACGGGGCTGCCCAGGCAAGTTTTAAACCCCATTTTCCCGACCCGACCTTGAGTCACATCTTACTTGTGGGAGTAAGATAAAAACTGGCCTTGTGCCTAACTCCTGGAGAGGAGTAAATCAATAGACCGTTGTTCTTGGCCTTTTGGCTAAGATCAAAGTGTAGGATCTGTTCCGATGGATACTGCACCCCATAGACTGGTATTGTCTTGACCTTCGGGTCTTGATTTACGCCGGTCTATGGGTCTGTCCTGTGCAGTTCTAGGAGATCCACCCTCCCAGGCTTTGCCTCCCTTCTTTGGGGAGTAGTAAGTTTATTGCTTACAGCCTGAGGCGCCCCTACCAGGGAATGCCGACGGGGCTGCCCAGGCAATTTTTAATGGCCAGAGTGCTCACTACTTGGGCGCTCGCTTTTTAAACCCCACTTGCCCGACCCGACCTTGGGTCACATCTTACTTTTGAGAGTAAGATAAAACTGGCCTTGAGCATAACTCCTGGAGAGGAGTAAATAAATACTTACCTAGTACAGTCGAGTAAGTGTTCGAACCATTTAAAGTTACGTCCTCGACGATCAGTTCGACAGTGATTTTGTTTCTGTCGAATTGTTCAATGCTAGGAAGTCCACCTTCGCAGGCTTTACATTCTCTCCAAGAAGAAGAGTTGTGTTTATTGCTAATCGTAGGGAAGATAGCGCTTAACCTCGATCATTGGTTTAAAACAAAACCACATGATCTTATGTCTCAGTTTGTAGATAGAATGTAAATAAAAAATGCACTTGTCTAGGCACACAAAAGAACGGAGCTGATGTATTATTCCTTATATTCTATATCATCTCTTAAACTCAGCAGAAAAAAAAACGTCATTCTTTTCTGGGGAGGGGACAATTTTGTGACGATTGCCAGTCAAACTTAGGGTTCGTGTTAAAAACATATTAACTGTCCTAACAATCTAGAATTACGCTAAAAAGAATTTAACTGAGGATGTTACTCTACAGATTTACGAAAGTTTAATAAAATTATGAAATAATACAATTTTGTTTAATTAATCCCCCTCCTCCCAATTAATTGCTGCTCGAAGGGCTAGTAGGTTTTGCTAGTATATATATATATATATATATATATATATATATATATATATATATATATATATATATATATATAATGTCATTTACAAAAGGATTATTTTATATCTGGTGGAGTATCCAGTTTAATACTTTTACTAGTGTCAACATTACTTCTAGAAGGTGTACTTTTCCTCGTAAAGACAAGTGTACCCATACCGAGGGTATCTTATTTGGGCTTAGAATACGATGTTATTTAGTATATTTGGTCAGGGTTTACTTGTAGGCTGAAGTGTCCTTATGACAGGTTGTCCTGAAACACCCTTGTACAAAGAGACCGTAGACACTCGGGGGAAGTGTATCGGAGACTTTCAAATTCTTCGTTGTCTTGGAGGTATTAAAGTTATATATATATATATATAATGTATATAATAGATAAAACACAAAATAAATAAAAACAAATCAATAAAAAAAATTGATAAGTAAAAAAAGAATAAAGATATATATATATATATATATATATATGTGTGTGTGTGTGTGTGTCTATACACATATGCAAATTAGATCTAACCAAAAATAAATCATAAATACGGCTCTCTACAAACAACAACAACAGACAACCTCCTGAAGACGGTTGCGAGACCGAAAGCGCTAGAGGAAGGGCCCAAGAAACAACATTGAGCGCCATGATCCATCAATTATTACCAGAAACCCGAAGAATAGCTCGCCGAGTCGAGAAATTGACTAAAAAGATCATAAAGAAAGAAAACTCCGTGGTATTTAACGACACATGTCTAATATATATATATATATATATATATATATATATATATATATAGATGTGTGTGGGTAAGAATGTCTTCAAGAAATAGACTTTGCAAATAGTCTTCAACAAATAAACTGTGCAAATAGAGTAAATGTGTGTTCCTATGACGTTCGGAAGAAGTTGATAGTTAAAATAGGGAATAGTAATAACACGTGATAGTTAATAAATAAATAAAAGCAAATATAAATGGAATTGTGACGTTGAAACTGTCAAACTATTTAGACAGTTATTATTTAAAAGTTCTAAAATAGTTTACAATGTTTGAAATCAACAGGCCATTGATAGGTCATCCATTACAATTCTCAAATGTCTATTGAAATCATCTGTCGACATTTTTATGATTTCCGAACCTCTCGGAGTTGATTTATCTCTCTACTTATCTATCTTCCTGTCAATATCATTGCTTTACGCGATTTTATTCGTATTTATATGTATTTAGATGTAATAGATTCAGTACCTGTCTACCGCGTGCTTCATGAATATTCGTTGATGTCTGTGAAATTGGGAGAGAGCTCGGACTCTGGTCACTTATGGGACAGCACGCGAAATCTAGTAACTCGGCTGCGCGTCGTTGACGTTGGGAAGACGGCTCGTCATTTCTAGTTACTCGGATGGATGAACGCAGCCGTGTCTTTTTTTTTTTTGAGAGATAACTCATTATGTCTCCTCATGAGATCTGACGGTTGTTAAGTGGATAACGACAGGGACTGAAGACCTGGGTGTTCTAAGTTCGAATCCAGTCAGTTCCACAGTACAACTTTTACTTAGGATGTTGGCAACCTTCTTGTTGTCCTTTCCGTAATCATCATTAGTCTGGATATACGAGTTTTAGAGACGGCTATTTAAGTTTTGTTACTCGATGAAGTTAGCCATCGAATGGACGTAGACTGGGACAAATAAGAGAAAGAGTTCCCGGGTAAGGACGGAATATGAGCGCATTTTCTCAGTTAAAAAAGTGGTCTGAAAAAGACAGATTGGTTTTATAGTAAAGTCTCTAATATGGTTGTCATGAAAAAAAAAGACTGATGTGTACAGGATCGACGGTGATGCTGGTATTGCTGCCTCGAGGACTGGATAGCAGAGTATGGGTTATGCAACAGAAGAAAGTGTTCGTTTTCTCGGAAATATCACCGTTAATATTACAAAATGTTGGACGACAGCAGTGGATGGACGAATATAAGTAATTGCGGCAATTTATTCTCAATTGACAATAATGGTATCGAAAGTGGTAATATACTGCGGTGACCTATTACATTTTGATTAGACATTTTCTTCAGAAAGTTGGTTTTATTTCAAAATAATATTTTAAATGTAGCTCAAGTAAGTAACTGCCCCCCCCCTCTGGCTCAAGAATTTATTTGTATAAGACTATAATACGTTCTAAGACGGAGTACTGCGTACATATCTCGAAATATACCCCATCAGAGCACTATTTCCTGTCTTGACAGAGTACACAATCGACCTCTCACTGAATCTAGTAGGGGAATTATCTCTTCTTGTCCTTAGAGCCGAATTCGTCTAGCTACAACCACAGCAAATAACTGTTATTTCTCTTTGTACCAAAATCCGGACGGAACTACCATTAAGAATCTTTCTTTTCTAGACTATCCCAAGGTTCCACGAGTCTGCTTTTCAACATACTATAACGTCGTCGTCCTCAAGTCAAATGTAAACAAATACTTCTTGGACCGTCTTCTTATATAATCAAGTCATCTTTAGTAATCTTACGTCCATTCAATTTATTGTTTCCATTCTTGTGTCAGTTATCGTTCAACATACGCTATCCTAACCCGTATCTGCAAGTTGTCCGCCAGGCTGCATAAGTAAAAAAAAAAAAAAAAAAAAGAAAAAATCACGATTCGGTCAGATTAAAAAATGCAAGTCATTTCCGATTTTTTCACAACATCCGGTGTTGCAATTTCACAAGTAGTAACAATCGTAAACATTCGAGTCTTCGGCATGTCTACTAGAATACAATAGACACAATAGACCATTTTATGCGCGTATTATTTAAGCCTCTAGTTAAAGTATATATTCGATATTTGCCATGAAAATTCCACTTTTATTTGTCATTTTTACGTGTTTCACCCTCTCTCGAGTATGGAGCAGATCTTTTCTCGAAATATCAGAATAAATGAGTTTTCTACGTTCATTACGCAAAATATCGTGAGGAACTTACGAACAATTTTTTCGAAAATTAGAAAACAAGCGGGCAAACGCGCAATAGCGAAGGTTTACTCCACAAGCTTGCTAGCTATGGAATATCTAGAAATGTCTTCTCAACCACTAAACTTTTTCTCTCTGATAGTTTTTAAAAGTAGTCGTCGATGAGCAGACGTCTGATGCACATAGTATAAACGCCGGTGTGCTGCACAGATCACTTCTGGCTAAAACTTTCTTCCTGATCTTCATCAATGATCTCTTAAATTACAAATAAAGATAATTCGTTGACATTTATGCAGATGACACAACCATTAATGGCAACACTTGCAAGAGCATTTCTGGTCTTGATCTTTCTGATTCTCTCTCTTCCAACTCGTAGCACGTCATGCAATAGGGAAATGTGACTGGTTGCATTTAATACGCTTAAAACCAAGCTGCTCTTCTTTCACCACCAACGCTCTGATCCTCACTTTGCCCCAATTAAAATAAACGATTCTCTCATTGAAAAAGCTTCATATCTTAACAAGCTTCTTGGACTGACCTTTTTGACTCCAGAGCTGAAATTGATTGCTTACATCTAAGTCGTTTATAAAGTAGCTGGAAAAATGGTTGGATCATTATACCGCCCGTAACACAATCTCAGACCAACCTTTCTTGCCTTGATAGAGTGCAAAAGCGGCTTCAAAATCTACTGAAATGGGTTCTCTTCACTTCCCTACAACCGCTTTCTCACAGAAGAGAGTTTGATAGTCTTTCTCTACTCTATCGTACTTGTTATGGTAGTTTCCCAACTGAGCTTCAATCTTAATTAAGTAAAATATGTGAATTTAGAAACATCGTTTCGTTTCTGAATTACAATATAGACGTTAGAAAAACAGACAACAATGTGTTTTATTTTTTTTAAATAATTTATTTATTTACCTTAAAGACATCAACGAGCTTTCGACTTGCATAAGTCCTGCTCAGGTGAAGACATTTTCTTTTCATGTCGGAGATATAAACATCTCTCGTGTATAGTAGTCTCTTGAGATGCTTTTAAACTTTGGGGTAGGTAGCTGTGCACCGCATGTGGCTATGTGCGTTAATGGTTAATGAAATCAAGTATTCAAATACGTCATTTTTTCATTTACTCATAACGCACGTAGCAACATGTGGCACACGGACATTCAGACAAATCTTAATAGACATCTCTAACGACAACTATCAACAGAATATTTTTTCATGGTTATTTTGCGTTTTCGAAATAATAAATGTCTATCACGGTTCATAATGTTAAGTAAAACAAAGGGGTTTCTATTCCTGTAACAATAATTTCGATTGGCAGCTACACATTCTTCAAATTTATAAAACGTATGTTATTTTTGAAATTATAACGTAGGTCGCAAGTCACTGTTAACCTCCAAAGCAGCTCTTACTGCTCGACACGTGCACTCGCTTCGCACACTCCGTTTCTCTGAGACGGTACGAGACTCGCTTTTTATAATATCCAGTCACACCTAATTTCCATACGTGCAGCGAGACTTTGCGAGATTTTGCGTGAACTGTATGTAATAAACATTCAGGGACGCCATGTTGGATTTCTTTCCTTCTTTCTTTCTTTCACTCGCAGCGCACAGGACAAGCAAACCCGAGGACGTTTCGCAAGTAAGCCCTCTTCATGTTCATGTTCCCTACACTCCCCCCTGATCTCATGATCACAGAGATGGCAGGGAGGCCTAGATCGCCTTCGCCGGTTGCTTCTTCGGAGGGGGACAACGCAAGCCTCATCTTCGCTTGTGCTCTCGTCCGCGGTCTGAGGGTCGGGAAACATCGCGTCCGCTGGGATACTGCTGATATCCGAGTCACTGTCCGATGGGGCTGCTGCAAGCCAGAGCGATGCCTCACTGCTCTCTGACTCCGACTCGCTCTTGTCGTTCAGTGATGATTGCGTTGCTAACCGTAGGTCCCTAATGTGACGGGGCATACCGTCGACTCGCACCGCCTGTGGGCTGATTACCTCGGTGACGCGTCCAACTCCGTATTTCGTCGTACACTTGCCGCGCGGGTTCTTAGTCCAGACGACATCGCCTTTTTTCAGTTTCTCTTTGGTTACTTCCAGTTCGGGCAGCGGGTTAGTCTCTATGCCTTTCACCCTGACGTGATACCTGTGCAAGGTGTCAGCCGGCGCTGTAGAGGGTGAAACATTATCCTTTGGGGTTACGTTATACAGGTAGACTGCCTCAAATACCGTGCAGCCCGTCCTGGCCGCAATGGTTTTGACGGTTCTGTGATTCCGCTCGATGACCCCATTTCCACTCGGTACGTGGGCGCATCGAAACCTCAGGTGTACTCCCCAGTCATCAGCAAACTTTCTGAACTGCTCACTAGTGAATGCAGCGCCATTGTCGGTTAATATCTCCGTTGGGGGGCCACGTTCAAGAAAAATATTGTTTAACTGACGGATGATGCTGGCTGCATCCTGCCGGCGCAGCATGCGCCATATCGCAAACCTGGATGGACCGCAATCAATGAGAGTCAAGAAATCCTCACCGTTGTGGTGAGTAATATCCATCGCCAGCCGGTTCCAATGGCTTTCCACTACCAGCTTTCCTTTCTCCCAGCGAACGGGTGCTGGATCAATGGATTGGCATGCTATACAATCTTTGACCACTTTCCTGACGTCTGCCTTTTGTACTCCTGGTTCAACCAACTTAGCGAAATATAGGGTCCGCTTGACCCCAGGGTGCCCGGTTTGTTGGTGGACTTCTTTGATGGTATTAGATCGAACGGGGCTCATGGAAGCGGCGCAGGCGGGCTGCATGGGTTCAATAGTCTTTCTTATGGCATCAAGCCATCTTTGAGGTACTCTCGTCAAACAATCTGCTTTGTTCAGGCTGGATTTGACCAGGGACACCTCTATTGACAGCGCATATTCGTTCACCAGCTTCATGATCGTGTCGAGCCGCCGTCGGATGAGCATTTCGCTCGTGGCTTTGGTTCGTATTCTGGCCCTCCCGGTGAGAGTATCTGAAATCCACTTATGGACGCAAGCAGAATCCGTGAATAGTCGCAGGGTGGTCGTCTTCCAAAGGATTGCCAAGTTTATCCCCTTGATAACCGCATCAAGTTCTGCCAGGTTTATGTGCTGGGAGTCCTTTTCTGGGCGTAACCAGCAAGCGTCTTCCACCACCATTCCATCATGGACCACCGATACACCAATGGCGAGAGAGCTTGCATCAACCCACACACTAAGGTTCTGGCTGTCGACGCACCATCTGCCTCGCGTTGGGTCTTCCTTGTGCACCCTGGTGAGGACTTCTTTGAGCATTGTATTGAGAGGGACGTCATGAGTTTCGTCATCCCATCCAGTGGTGACGTCGGAGGCTCTTCGCTTAATAAATGCCACCGCAACACGAAGCCAGCCGCCGACAGGAAGGTGTCCAACTAACTTTCCGCACAAGGAAAATACGTTTCGTCGTGTAACAATACAAGGCATGTCCGGGGTTTCATTTCCTCGTTTCCAGTACAGAACGTCATCTTCCTCCCAGACCTGCAAACCAAGTACCCGTGCGCCATCTCGTAGCCTTTCCGGTTCCTTGCTGAGAAGGCCAAAGTTGTAGAGATGCTCCCTCACGCGCGCCGCAGATACAATTTCCTCGTCCACGTACACGTCATCAATATATGCAGACGTTGCCCGCTGAATGCGCTCATCTTTAGTTAGAATGGTGTCAACAATCATTTGCATAATTGATGGCGCAACATTAAGTCCAAACCCCATGCGGGTTAGGCAATACCTTTTCCCCTTGATGAGCACCGTTTGATAGGGCCATAGTGATTTGTGTACACGCACTTGAAGGTATGCTTTGTGAAGATCCAGTACAGATACATTAGATCCCACTTGCCGCCATTCCCTCAACTTTTCAGTGCATACGTCCGCGCGAGCTGTAAAAGGGTCCACGTGCTCATTCAATTCTCGATAGTCGAGCACCGGCCTCACCTTCTGCTTATTCTGTTGGATAACCGCCATTAACGGGATCAGGCACTTTGGAGGACCCAATTCCTTCTCTGAATACGGAACTAGCCATCCATTACTAATCCAAGTTTGTAGTTCCTTGTCGTATTCTGCACGAGCTCCGGGGGGAATTTTGTATTCTGGCACCTTATTGCATAATTTCTCGGGTGGCTGCTCCTCCGACCACTTCCAGGAGGCTGTCCAGGATTTTGTGCGCTGGTCGAATTCCGCACAAAAATCAGGCTGTTCCAGCTTCATAGCTGCACTCAGAGCAAGGCCCGCTTTTGCAAAATGTGCCCTACCCTCACCATCAATGCGTACACCTCCCAATTCCTTGATGACGTCCATTCCCAGGAGTAGGTCGTAACCGAGCAGGTCACCGTTTATAACCAAGGCTCGTGCGGTTACTGTAGGCCCATCGCCGACACCTGCGCGAATGATGCTAACGCCACAAGAGGCAATCGAGCCACCGCCAACCGTCAATACCGGGATCCTTTCCTTCTCCCATGCGTCACAGCATGCTTTGCGCACGAGGGTCTGCGTGCACCCGGTGTCTACGAGCGCGAAGCGCTCACGCCCGTTTACGCGCACGCTCACTGTGGGTAGCGCCTTATTTGGCGACGATCTGGGGAGAAGACTGGCGCTATAGCTTACTCCCCTTGCCCGTTTCCCGGACAACCTCTTGCCACGTGACCCAGCTTGTTGCACCGGTAACAACGCACGCGTTTTAACGTTCCTCGATCGGGCGCGTCCTTTGCACCGCTTCGGCTACGGCAGTCTTTTGAAAAATGATTCGGCCCGCCACATTTGTAGCATCTCACGTCTTCTGTTGGTGGTGAAGACGCTTCCGCAGCTGCCGAAACTGGCTCTGTGTCCTCTTTCAAAATGTTTCGGGCTCTGGCCAACAACTCGTCAAGCCCAATCTCACTGAGTCTGGACGATGCTCGCAGCAGTCTGCTGGCGCCGTCTGGGAGTCCAGTCAGAAAAGCGCATCCCAGTATTCGCTCGCTTGTTCCACCAAACGGCGCGGCTAGCCTCCTCAAATCGGCCAGGTAGACGTCCACAGTCTCATCTAGCCCAAGCCGCCGTTCGGTGAACTGCCTCCAGGCGACGAAAGGGTCCACAGCAAAGGCTGCGTATAACGCCTGCCTAATTTCCTCCAGGCCTGGTTCGTCTCCGAGCTGCTGATACACCGAATATGCTCCTTTGGTCAGCCTCAGCGGGATGACCAGTGCAGGATCCTTTATATTGCAAAGTCTGCAGACGCGCTCGGCTTTCTCCCACCACTCGACTACAGAGGGTCCGGAGGGGGAGCCGTCGAACTCGGGTATCAACCTCAAGTCGAACTTGTCCATCGCCGAAATAGCTTGAAATTATAACGTAGGTCGCAAGTCACTGTTAACCTCCAAAGCAGCTCTTACTGCTCGACACGTGCACTCGCTTCGCACACTCCGTTTCTCTGAGACGGTACGAGACTCGCTTTTTATAATATCCAGTCACACCTAATTTCCATACGTGCAGCGAGACTTTGCGAGATTTTGCGTGAACTGTATGTAATAAACATTCAGGGACGCCATGTTGGATTTCTTTCCTTCTTTCTTTCTTTCACTCGCAGCGCACAGGACAAGCAAACCCGAGGACGTTTCGCAAGTAAGCCCTCTTCATGTTCATGTTCCCTACAATTTTCTTAAATCTATTTGTTTAAAATTGTACCTCAACGGGACTAAAGTATTGGATTTGGGAACAATGAATGTTAACATGGATACTGTAATAGCAAGTTATTGTCGGTCATCATGACATGTCTAAATTATCTGAGCCGCAATTCCTCTCATATCACCCTCGATCGGCGCAGTTCCGTAGTGCCTTCAGATGTCGTCATTACAGATGTGGTCGAGCAGTGTGAGTCCTGAGACAACGTAGTACATTTTCGTTTTCCTAAATCGAATCTACGATATTCGATCACACTACAACAACAACAATAATAATAATAATAATAATAATAATAATAATACAAATAATATTTAAAATAAAAATCATAATAATTATAACAATAATAATAGCAATATAAATAACGATAATAACAAAAATAATAATAATAATAATAATACAAATAATATTTAAAATAAAAATCATAATAATGATAACAATAATAATAGCAATATAAATAACGATAATAACAAAAATAATAATAATAATAATAATACAAATAATATTTAAAATAAAAATCATAATAATGATAACAATAATAATAGCAATATAAATAACGATAATAACAAAAATAATAATAACAATAAAACAACACTAATAACAATTACGATAACAATAACTATAACATTACGATAACTATACTATTACGATAACAATAAATAATATCAATAATAATAATAAAATTAATATTAATAAGAAATCTCATATTAAGAAGAATAAAATGTGAATAACAATCATAATGATGATAAAAATAATAATAGCAATATAAATAACGATAATAACAAAAATAATAATAATAACAATTAAAACAACACTAATAACAATTACAATAACAATAACTATAATATAAATGATACCAATAATAATTATAATATTAATATCAATAATAATAAGAAAGCTCATATTAAGAAGAATAATAAAATGAAACTAACAATAATAATGTTAAACCGACCCTAATATTAATCTAGCTCATGCAACAGTTACATTGCCGGGTAGCTGTGGCATGAGCTAGATTAATATTACGGTCGGTTTAACAATGCACGACGTATTGACACGAACAGTTGCCAGAAAAATCTAGTTACCTGAGCAAATATGACTTACAGGGGTCAAATTCAAACTATGAGGTTTTATTTACTCCTCCCCAGGAGTTAGGCACAAGGCCAGTTTTATCTTACTCCCACGAGTAAGATGTGACCCAAGATCGGGTCGAGAAAGTGGGTTTTGAAAAGCCAGCGCTCGAAAGGTGAGCACTCTGGCCATTTAAAAATTGCCTGGGCAGCCCCGTCGGCAATTCCCGGTAGGGGCGCCTCAGACAGTAAGCAATAAACTTACTCCTCCCCAAAGAGGGGAGGCAAAGCCTGGGAGTGTGGACCTCCTAGAACTGCGCAGGACAGGCGTGCAGTATCCATCGGAACAGATACTACACTTTGATCTTCGCCAAAAGGTCAAGAAGCCCAGGTCAAAGTAGGTTAGACACAAATATATATGAAGTGCCATGAACTAATGTCATCACAGATGTCGAATTGACAAGAAACGAAAGTATTGGAAGACGTTCTGTGTGGAAGCTCAAGCTGGAGGGACGCTAACAAGAGGATGTAATAAGCGAATGAAAAACTAGGATAATCGACAAAAAACGATATCTGGCCCGACATATGCCTGCCCATTCATTTGCCGATCAGTCTATTAAGCTATTAAGTAATTTACAATAATACATTCTCCAGTAAAGTATTGTTTAATCTGTCAACGTGAATATTTATTTCTGGAATAACTCTTAAAATCTCTCAGATCTACCGTTTTCGGTTTCCTTTCTGTCCGAGATAAACGGTTTCTGTTTTCACATGAATTCCTAACGAAACTAATGCCGATCAGAGGCAATCGAAAAGAAAGCGGCAATCATAAAAAAAGGCAGCGCCAACTAGACGTAAGAATTACTGCGGCGGCGAAGACGAAAACTGAACTACGGAGAGAAACAAACGACTACAGAAGTATTTCACATACACATAGTTATGTGAGAGACATTGCGACGCTTGTCGATTACAATTAAATAGAAGATAACTAATATATTAATGAACACGCATAAGACTAAACGAATGAGTAAGCACGCTAATAGCTCACATAAATAATATTTTAGAAAAAGATAACGTTACAATAACAATTACAATAATAATAACAATAATGAAATAATAATTACAATGATAATACTAATAATAATAATGATAGTAGCAAAATAACATCAATTATAATAACAATAATAATGATTATAGTAACAATAATAATGATAATAGTAACAATAATAATGATAAAAATGATAATAATGAAAATACAATAGTAATAATAGTAATAATAGTAACAATACTAACATCAATGATAATAACAATAATAATGATAATATTAACAATAATAATAATAACAATAAGACTAATAACAACAATAATAGTTATAAAAATAATAGTAATACTTATAACAATAATAATAATAATAATAATACTAATAATACTAATAATAAGAATAATAATAGTAATAATAATAATAGTAATAATAATAGAGATATAGGGAACAATGATCTTTATGTTATAACAAAAAATTGGAACGACGATGATAGAAGAAGTTGCGAATATATGTCATACAATACGAGGTTTTAAATTTCAACGTAGTTTTTATGATCTGAAGTTCAAGTTCGACATATAAAAAGGGTCTGGCATAAAGGGTTGCTTCACAAACTTGCTTGCTATGGATTATCTGGCAATCTCCGATAAGCGATTGCACCATTTCTATCTGATAGGTTTATAAAAGGCGCTGTTGATGACCAGATGCCTGAATCACATCGTATACATAACGGTGTGCCTCAAGGATCTATCATAACAAACACTCCTCCTAATTTTCATAGCACTAAAAACACAAATGTCTCTGGCAGCACATTGAAGAGCACTGCTGATCAGTATATCACAGATTCATCTTCTTCTGATCTGGAGAACGTAATGCAATGGCTTGTTACTTTCAACTCTTTTAAAACCTAACGCCCCTCCTTGCACCACTAACGCTTTGATCTTTGTTTTGCCACACGCGAAACGAATAGGTCTCCCATTAGGGGTAGAACCTTACTTTAATAAGCTGTAATGACTATATGTTGTAGACTTGCAATCGAACGCTTACATCCATCCAGTCTGTCTCTATGACCACTGACAGAAAGCTTGGCTTAAGAAAATACCTTACTCCTCATGTACTCCTCTATATATAAGTAAATTATGTTTCAAAATGGCGTACTGTTGCAACATCCGGATATGTGCCCCTAAAACTCTACTTTGTTGCATTGAAAGAAGCCAGAACTTTGTTCGAAATCTAGTTGGGGAGTATCCTTTCCGTTCGTTACATCCCCTCTCTCAAAGAAGTGATATTGCTAGTCTCGCTCTACTCTATCGTTATTTCTATGGAAGGTGATCCACTGAGCTCAAATCTCTGGTTCAGGATTGTAGGACATTCACAACACAAACTCGACTTCCTACCACAAGGATTAAACACTTTTCATGTTTGCTCAGTGTACTTAGCTCCAGTCGAATTTTTGACAAACTTTTTAACAGGGGGATCTCGTCTGTGAAATACCTTTCCACGAAACTTCTTCTCTGCACATTACAACCTGGGCGTCTTCAAAGCTAATATTTAACACATTCCTATTTAGAACCACATAACAAGTATTCCATCTCAATAATCAACAAGTGACATCTGACTTTGATAACTTCTGGCAATTTAGTAAAAATAAAATCATGGCTTATTTAAATGTTTTTTTTGATATAGTAAATACGATGAGTAAATTATTCCAATAAACATGTTTTTTTGTTGTTTAGAAAAAATGCATGACATTGAAAACAGACTTTTATATATACGATGCAAATCAAACACTGCGATAAATAACAATAAGACCAATGACACACAACTATATGGAGCAACGTCAGACAAGTGAAACACTATAATCGATATTTACCTACAGGGATTCAAAGGTATGTGGAATCGCTTAAGAGAAAAAAGGTGCCACGTTGCATATGTCTATTTGGTAGTATGTAAAACAATATGTGGGTTTAAACTAATCTAATTTCACCGAGTTGTTATTATTAAGAAATATAACAGCAGAGTTCATTGTAGTGACAAAGATAATTACTTCATAAACTCATTTACCTATTATGAGTTATGCTTTAAAATTATTGTACACTGTTGACACGTTGTATTTATAACACAGTGCATTGTCCCTAAAAGACCGTAAAGAAATAAGACACTATTGGTAACTACCACTTTATTATGTATATACAGAAAATACAGTTGTAATGATTTGTCAGCGACCTTTTCTGGATTCGCCATAACGAGTTTCTCTGTTACAACTATTCACAGTGTAAAGAATAATAGAGTAGATGATCATAACACAATGAGGACGTAAAACTGTTATATAATGGGACGCATGTGATGATGAACGCATGAGAGATTGCTTAGCTTGCGCGATTTGTAACGAAGTCATCTCGTGCAAGTTTAGTGCAATGTTGTTTCTCACGGTCGCAGTGACGGGTGACGAGACCTCGAGGGTCGAGGGTACGGTCACACATGTGCGTCGATCGCGAGATGTTGTGACGTCACAGTTTTCTATGTGGGAAAACTGGAGTTGAGATTTTTAGTTCTTGACTTGAAACCGACGAGTCAATACGCATTAGTCATGTGGCGATTAAATAAGAGGGGAACACGGATCCTCAAAAATGAGAGCCAGACGATGTCCCCTCTTCCTTCTCTTATAAGTGATTAAGTGATTAATTAGTTAAGTAACTAGCGTAAGTTTCTCTCTCTGCTACGACGTAACTGCTTCAGTATCGCTGAGCTAATAGAATAAATGGCTCAAACTAATTAGAAGGCTTGTTATATTTTGTGTGTAAAAGATTTGATTTCAGCTTACGAAGAAACCGCCGGCAGAAATGGTGACAACGACAAGCGTCGAAAGAGAGTGATGACGACGACGGCTCAGCAGGTTAACAATAGCAGCTAGGTTGCAGACAATGAAGACAGACAGATGAAAGAGAAATATAACTCTCGCATTCGGTTTACTGCTGTGTCAGCCGAAAGGGAGAAAAATGAAAGCCGTGACCGATTAGGAAAACCACTCGATGTCGCCCGGATCGAGAAACGACATATCGTCCCGTTAGCAAGTGATGCTGTTCGCTGGATCAACAAAGGAGCTGTTCTACAACGCAAGAGATTCCGACTTTACAACGTGTCATAAACGAGCTATTCAAAAAAAACAAAGTCATCCAACTATTAAGAGTTATGCTTTAAAATTGAGTTACACTGTTAAGACATAGTGTCTTGGATTAAAGAATCGAAAAGAAATAAGACAACAGGAAGGTAGTTACCAAAGGTTGGTATATACTGAAAGTGCAGTAGTAATGTGTTGCCCAAAACTTTTTCTAGAACCCCTGCAGTGACAGAATAACGTAGATTATCGGAACACCCAGTGGTCGTAAAACCTGATTTAAAGTATATTTGAATTGACAATTTGAACGTGTTGATTAAACACAGAATTTAATGCTGACGTCATAAAAAAGACTTAGAGTATATGTGTACTCTGATGCTTCCTTCTTCAGAGATGCATATATATTTTTATAAACGAACTAAAGTTATATTCATCCGTTCTAGCGAAGCACCTGCATTTTTCCATAAACGAATTCATTATACATTTCACAAAAGCAACCAAGTAAAGAATTTTTTTTTTGCTAATCGTCGGAAGTGGATGTTTTCAAACACGACATTAACACAATTATTCTCTGTTAATTTAATTTCTTTCTCGTCACAATTTGAAGGTTTCTTTACGTACAGAAGACCAAACCACCTTTTTTTAAATTAAACAATTCAATCTGTATTCTTCGTATAATTCGAACTACGGTCCTTATTTTATGTGATTCTCCCAAAACATTTTGGCCGATGTAACTTCCGACCTTCATCAGGCACGTTTTGTCGAACTTGAACACCCATTAAAAATTCTTTTTTTTAAATTGAATTTTTTTTTCTTTATGTAATTATTAACTCAACTTGAGAACAATCTCTGGCAAGTTAGTGAGAGAAAGAGAAGCAAAGAGACAGATACAGACATAGGTAGATAGAGAGGGGGAGAGAAAGAAAGAGAAGCAAAGAGACATATACAGACATAGGTAGATAGAGAGGGGGAGAGAAAGAAAGAGAAGCAAAGAGACATATACAGACATAGGTAGATAGAGAGGGGAGAGAAAGAAAGAGAAGCAAAGAGACAGATACAGACAAAAGTAGATAGAGAGGGGCGAGAAAGAAAGAGAAGCAAAGAGACAGATACAGACATAGGTAGATAGAAGGGGAGAGAATAAGAGAGAAGCAAAGAGACAGATACAGCCATAGGTAGATAGAGAGGGGGAAAGAAAGAAAGAGAAGCAAAGAGACAGATACAGACATAGGTAGATAGAGAGGGGGGAGAGAAAGAAAGAGAAGCAAAGAGACAGATACAGACATAGGTAGATAGAGAGGGGGGGAGAAAGAAAGAGAAGCAAATAGACAGATACAGACATAGGTAGATAGAGAGGGGGGAGAAAGAAAGAGAAGCAAATAGACAGATACAGACATAGGTAGATAGAGAGGGGCGGGGAGAAAGAAAGATAAACAAAGAGACAGATACAGACATAGGTAGATAGAGAGGGGGGAGAAAGAAAGAGAAGCAAATAGACAGATACAGACATAGGTAGATAGAGAGGGGGAGAAAGAAAGAGAAGCAAATAGACAGATACAGACATAGGTAGATAGAGAGGGGCGGGGAGAAAGAAAGATAAACAAAGAGACAGATACAGACATAGGTAGATAGAGAGGGGGGAGAAAGAAAGAGAAGCAAAGAGACAGATACAGACATCGTTAGATAGAGAGGGGGAGAAAGAAAGAGAGAGAGAGTCAACAGATGACTATTAGAACGGAAGTGACGCCGCCATTATTGACATAGCGTTGCCACGAGATGCGTTGGAACAACCAGGCTGACTCACGGGGCTCGTGCCTAGACGTTGAAATCCTCCGTCCAATGCCCTGAAAAAATTTAACAGTCTCGGGGCCAAGCACACCCGACGTTTCCACTGAAATTGGTTGGAAGACGAAACGGTCAGTGAGCGAGCTGTATTTTCCGCGCTTCCTTTATTTAATCAACTGGAGTAGCTTTCACTCGTTGTGTCAGCCATGACAAAGTACAGCCTTTCAGTAATTCGTCTTTGTATTCGTAGTATCGTCCGTATTAAACAGGTAACCTTTTACTTCCAGATGACTGTCACTTGGAACTGACTATTTCTTAGCTCTTTTATTGTACGTAACGCCACGAGACGATAGCAAGCTAATCAGTGGAAATATGCCGTGTTCAGGCAAACAAAACTAAGAAAAAATGAATGGCAAAATATGAAAAGGGTAAGCAAATCTAAACGTACTTATTTATAGGAATATAAGAAAAACAGATATAAAAATAAAAAAATAATATATGTCAGCAAAAAGCCAGATAACTCGCGAAGAGATTACACCACAATTATTAATGAAACCCTGGTTATTTGCTCAAAAGAAACATTTGTTTTCTACATATTTTGTAATTTTACCAATGTGGTTGGTTATTTTTTCTTAATGGAATGCTAGAGACTTCTTCAAAGAATAATGCTACATGGCAGTAGAACCCCAAAATGGTAACAGTGAGGATTTCGACTTTTGACTGGTTACAGTGACATCTCAGGAGATGCAATTAAAACTTTATCTATTCTAGACTACTTTATAACTCGCAGATATACCGGTGTTGCCTTCTTCGAAAGCATACAGAAGTTATTTGAAGAAAATCTAATTATTTTTCTTTCCCATCTTTTGAATATTGTTTCCAATTATGAAACACCAAAAGCTCGTCATGAAAACCGGAAGATATGAAAAGGACTACGGAGAAAGTAGACATTGTGCGCGACCTTGCATACCTCGTCGCACTGCAAGGTTAAGTAGTCAGTCGGAAAGAACAAGATCTCACTTTTTTTCCCGGAAGTTACGTTGTCTCGGAAATTCCTGTGAACTAAAACTTAAATACTATCCTAAAAAACTCTAAGCACAGCTCCATTCGACCAACCGTATCCGTTATGCACCGGTTGATTTAACAGTTTGTTTCGTATTCATAGAATCAATGCGGATAAACTTATATATTAGTGGTTGTCATATAATTAATGAAGCTAAAGATAGACATAGATTGGAGAAGCATGATTATTCTCAGTTGACATATAACTAATTTCGTGTTTTATATAATATATAGTAGTCCTTGCTCACCCCCATCTTTCCACTTCTTCCCACTCATTTTCATAAACATTCATTTTTCACTCCTCACCAAGTACGGACGTCCACCCAGTAGTGGCCATTATTTTCTTCCTTTTTCCCAATATGTCAACCCTACATGTGTTTGCACTTGCATGACATTTTTCTCTATATTATCATCCTGATGAAGTCTTGTAAATAAAGACGAAACGTTCATGTACACATAAAAAACATCGATTTTATGGTTTTCCTTTTTTATTTTCCCATATATATATATATATATACATATATATATATATATACATATATATATATATATATATATATATATATATATATATATATATATATATATATATACATTTGCATGTGGATGTTATCGATCAACTACTGTTAAAAACTGAGATCTAATCAGGTAAAGTTCGTATCCAATATTTACCTCACATCATATTTGGGAAGAAATCAACTTTCTTCCCAAATATAATCTGAGGTAAAGATCGTATTCTAACTCTACCTGATGAGATCTCACTTCATAACAGCAGTTGATCGATAGCATCGACATGCAAGTGTCGCAGATTTTGTACATAGCTGTATAAATAAAAATAATACTATATATAAAAACTATATTTGATATAGAACACTATTTATAAGCCCGGTAAACATTCTTAGGATTCATATTCTGTGGATATTGACCTTGCCTGGATTATATATATATATATATATATATATATATATATATATATATATATATATATATATATAGTCTGGCCTAGTTTATTATTCTCGGCCTTTCTGTATTACTTCTTGTCTATGAAAAGAAGTTGATGCTGGACTCTTCAACGGAATAATCGCAGATTACATGTGCCTAACTGAGACCATGGAAGTAATTCAAGCGCTGCGCTGTGGGCGGTTTGATTTGGTTTGATTTTTTCTGGGGGTCTGTATTAAGGTTTACTTAATGATATGTCTTCCGCCAGATGTGGGAGATTCACTCTTCTTTTCATCCCCCTTTTTACTTTTTCATCTTTTACTTTTTTTCTTGATCTTTTTCCCTTTTTGATTGCAGCGGAATTTTCTTGTGGGGGAGCATCACATCTACCACATATTACCGAGTTGTTTCAGCTGTCTATTGAACTTATTTTTCTTTTTTTCTTTTTTTTCTTAAGTGCTTTTAACTAGGTCAATCCCCTGTAGTGTATTTTCAGTTGTTGAGGTCAATATCTTGGGTTGTGTATCTCCCCTGATGAACAGCCTAGCAGGCACCTCGCTAGGTAGCGAAACACGTATAGGGAACAATAACTTTACAAATTAAATAAATAATAAGATAAAAAAACAAATTCATGGTGATGAATCCTCTCTGAAAAATATCTTGGTAAACTCTCCAAACATACACATTGGAGATATCTTCGTTTAATCATCCGCTTTTCTTTTGTTTTCAACTATGTAATGTTTTTAAGCTGTTATCAATGAAATAATGGTAGGTAAATGGATATTTAGAGATTTCCCTGTACTCTGTCCTTTTTCCAAATCCTCATAACCAGTTCTATTTCTGAAGTATTCAATTCCCCATAATTAGAAAATTTTCATTTGACTTACAATTGCAAAATGTGAAAGTTTTATTTTAAATGTTAACAATAAGTAGCGAAACACGTGTAGGAAACAATAACTTTACAAATTAAATAAATAATGAAATAAAAGTGTTCATTAAAATGTAAAGCATAGTCACATTGGAACGTTTCAAAATAGTATACTTTAAAATAATGCGCCAATTAAGAGGTTTTTATTATATATATTTGTTATTGTAAGATTAGTTTTTTCACTGATTAAAACAAATAATCGCTATAAACGTTTGTACAATTAAATGCAATTTGAACTAATTTTCATAGATTAAGAACATGCGATCATATAAAGTAAATGTATTAAAACACTTTTCAGTTTATTTCATGTAAGATTTTTTAAATGGTCACGTTTGTGTGTACGAATACTTCTTTGCCCAAACTGTATATATACAATGAGTGATCAAGATCAAAGTGTAGTATCTGTTCCGATGGATACTACACCCCATAGAGCGATGTCGTCTTGGCCTTCGGGTCTTGATTCCGCCAGTTTGTGGGTTTGTCCTGTGCAGTTCTAGGAGGTCCAACCTCCCAGGCGTTGCCTCCCCTTTTTGGGGTGGAGTAAATTTATCGCGTACTGCCTGAGGCGCCCCTACCGGGGAATGCCGACGGGGCTGCCTCGATATTTTTTGTAGGCCAGAGTGCTCATTTTCTC